>JAGSMR010000010.1:5620000-5636970 GCA_029286605.1 Sericinus montela
AAAAACAGATAAAACTATTCACAATTAATAATATAAGTCACGATAGCCGAGTTGTTCGGTGTCTCGAGTCGAGAGACCCGAGTTCGATCCCCAGGTGGCAGTACCAATGAGTTTTTCAAAAACGATTGTACGATGTACGAATTTCATCGTTGGCTTGGATATAAAGGCGGCGACGGGCTCACCACCTGTCACGTTGTCCCGAAAATATCTTCGATAGAATGTGGGTCAAAGGGACTTAATTGTCTAGACTTGACCTCTGTCTACCCCTGTATTGGGAATTACTTGAAGATAATTAATACAACTTAAAACAAAAAAAATTCACAATCTCAAATCTAATAAGAGAGAGCAAAACGGAAAAATATAAACAATTAAATTAAAAACAAAATTAACCTTTATGTTACATAATAGAAATGATATTTTTGGTTAAAATCACAAAACTGTAGTATAACATTTATGTATTACATTAACTAGAACTACATAATTACCATAAAATGTGTAATGATCCGAGTAAAGCTTATTCGAGAAGCTCGTTAAGTTTAGCATACGAGATATGGTCCGTTTTACGAGCATTATGACTCATCGGTCATCAACTGCAAAAATATGTTCAACCTAGTAATGAGAGTTGGTATTTGTGCTCCAACAAAAAATATACGTTTAAATATAATAGTTATTAAAAAATCAGAAACAGATGAACATTATTATTTATTATTATTTATGCTTTATTGTACACCACAGAAAATGGAAATCAGAGGAAAGGTTACAAAGGAAAATAACAAACTTATGAGGTAGATACATAAAGGCGGCCTTATCGCTAAAGAGCGATCTCTTCCACACAACCTTAAGGCTAAGAATTATTATAATGTTAAACTGCGGTAGGTGGTGTAAATAATAAACATACATACTAATATTTAAATATACTAAACCATAATTAAATTAAAATAATACCATAAAATAAAACAATAATAAATATCAAATAATATATAATAGACATACATAAAAAACTAAGTAAACACAAAATACACTTAAATTTATCATAGGCGAAAAATAAAAATCTAAATGTCGTCAAAAACAGTGTTCACACAGTGACAGATAATAATTCTTCACATCAGTTTTAAATTTTTCTGAAGTTTTCACGCGTTGAATATGCGGAGGTAGCTCGTTCCACAAGCAAACTGCTTTAACAGTATAGGAGTGCTTAAAATAATTGGTCCGATACGCGTGTGGGGCAAGAATAAGTTCTCCAGCTGATCGCAAAACTCGATCAGGTCGGTCGTGACCTAGAAACTTAAATATCCTTTAAATAACTAGGGGACGTAGGATTGAAGAATACACAGAACAAAAGAGAACATTATAGTAAAAAATATATAATATTTCGCTCGCTGAGTCCGTTGCCGTCTTCATGTAAAAGCCAACCAATAGGTACGAGCCTGCCACATGGGGATCGAATTCGAGTCTCTTGACTTGAAGTCCGATCACCCGACCAATCGGCTATCATGACTTCATTAAATAATCGCATAAATTAATCGCAATCGGCTTATCAGATCTTTTGAGGCGTCTGAAAATCCAAAACAGACTGCTTCAAGCTCAAATGCAAATCGGTATACCTCGATACCGCCGTACAGAGTTTCTTTGTGTGTTTCTTCTCTGTTTAAGGAATCTCATTATGGAACGGTGATAGAGCGAATCCACGAATGAAATGAACGATGTGTATGTTATGCATGTTGCTTTCGATGAATAAATGATTTGATTTAATTTTTATTCTCCGCGAAAATTTTTGCGAAATGCGAAACCATTTTTCTGTTCTACTTGCTTCTTTGTTATTTATATGTTATATTATTTTTGGGTATTTATAATACGATGTAACAAATACCTCTGTATCTAAATGCATATTTTATTTATAAACTACCGGACGAGATCCTAAATAAATATCATAATAATAATTTATTTACCAATAACAAGCATCATCCTGGCCAAAAAGGAATTCTGTCTTGCAAACTGGAAGATAATAAGGTACTTTTATATTTCCAGACATAATAATAATATATACATATCGCTACTGGGGCTAGAAAAGCTGATGTTCGGCACGCACCAACTAAAACCGGGCTGAAAGAAACACTTAACACACGCCCGCGACCTCTCCCCCGTTGACCGCCCTAGTCTAGCCCTTCCTCTGGAGATAATGTATCCTCTCCTTATTCCTCCTGGATAGACGCGCCATAACACGAATGCGTCTACCTCCTTGGTATCTGAGCCTGAGATTGGACTGAACCGAGACTGTTACCGGAAGGGGCTCAGGAAGGTGGGTGCTAAAACCAGTCCACCCTTTATCCCGCTTCGGATCTGGACCGTGACACCGACCACATTTCGACCGCGACGCATCGAAAAGACCGACATTGAGTCCCTCCTCGGTCGCATCAGCGGTGTGACCCCCGCCAGAGTCGCGGTGGACAGAGAGCATGGCGAATCGCAGTACCAAACTCCACTTCCGCTGCGACTCCCTCTAGACTCTGGAGACCAAGGAGAGCTGTACAAAGGCAACGAAAAGACTCCCTTTACAGCTCACCAACGGGCATCTGAAGTGGGCTGACCATGCCCACTTGAAACGGTATCATGGGATCTGATCATTTGTATAAATTTTACATGTACAACATAATACAAACATAATAAAAATAGAAAGTTATTTAAATATTTTTTGTCTTTACCTTATTATTATTAATTGAATACTAGAACAACTGTCATCCGCAAAAAAACTTTATAAAAAAAAAAAATAAGATATTTTTTTATAATTATTGCTAATAACGTCATCATATGATGATATGATATGATGACGTTATCAGCAATAAGCATAATGTTAAGACAAATAAATAAAATAATAAATTAAAAAAAAGTATATTGGGTATTTAACTTTAATCGCGTTACATAATAAGGAACTTAATGCTTAGACGTGAATGAGTATATTTTCCTGGAAACTAACATCATTTTTATTTTGCTTTAACAATGGCTTTTATTGTAAAAATGGAAATTACACCTACAATTTATAGATCTAAAATAGTACAATAGATTATTTTAGGTAGCTTGAGAGAATTTCTTCTTTGTATCTAAAAGTAGAAAAAAGGGTTTCAAAGAATTCATTTGCCACATTTCTGTGAAAGCTATAGCCCTCTTAAAAGACTATTTTCAATATCAGAATATTCTTTACATCCTTGTAACACAAATGAAATGTACGTAAAATATTTAAGTATATTCTTTAATATCTTTTCACAGTCTGTTTACAATTCTCCTAGTTGTTACAATTTTTATACTTGAAACGACACCGTTGTAATAAATACGGTGTTTCTTGTCTAAAAAAATAGATTGTATCTATTGACTTTTTTATTTCTTCTAATAATAATAATACCTTATTACTCAATTTGTAGTGAAGCTGTCTGCCTTCGAAGCTCAGGGTTGCAGGTTCGAAACCCACTGAGAGCAAACATTTGTTTGATGAATATTAATGTTTGTACTGAAGTCTTGTTTCTTTTAAATAAATATACTCGTAAGCATACATAGATAGGAACATCATCACATACATTGCTTTGATTCCAAAGTATGCAGCTTAAGCACTTGACGTATGGAATCAGAAACAACGAAGGTATCACATACACCCAGACCCGAGAAAATGTAGAAATAGTGTTTTCTATATTAACCCGGAAATCGAACCCGGGACTTCAGAGCTGGCGACAGCATCACGAAGAACGGGGTATACACCACTTGTTCTACTGGGGATGTTTATACGTTACCCGTAAATATTTATATATGTAAATATATATCTAAGCATATGTATTGTATCTTTGACCTGGACACTAAGATGGCGACAAGCTCACCACCAGACTCTTGATAAATATCAATAGTGAATTGGAAAACTCCTATTAATTTCCTTTGATCTTTGTCAGTTTTTTCCGTGTGAAATCCGGAGTACCTTTTTTCGGTATTAATGAGCTATTCAATTTGCAAACGAATGAATGACGTATGTACCTGTTTAATTATTTCCTAGAAAAAGTATCACATAAAAATTATACTTCCGAATAAACCTAAAAAAATGGCGTTGGTATCACTTTAATTTTTTTTAATCTGTTAATTTTTGAATCAGTTATTTTTTTTAATCTGTTTGCCGTGTGGTATCAGCGTTAGAATATAAAACCTCTTTATTTCTTTGTGTGTCAGAAGAGAAAAATAAATAAACAGCAGGTAACGAAAAGCGTTGTCTAAGGTGCAGTGTCTGGTATTGCGATCGCAAATCCGCTTGCCAAGCGTAGGGATTGAAGCAAACACTGCTTTACAGTGCTTACCATAGGCGAGTAGTGGATTTTAATTTTCTTATGTTATTTATGTATAAAATCTGTTAAAGTAAGAGTTTTTGATTACTTACCATCAAAGTAAAGCTACTAGCTCAGAGATAAGCGAACCAAGTTGAAAAAAAATTGTATAGGGTCTATAAAATATTTACGATCATAAATTACCTAAAAGTCTTACAAATGCTATCATATAGAGAGACTCGCGCATTTGATACATGAGAGGATGGCGTCGCCTAAGAATTTAAAGAAGAAAGATTGACAGGAAGCGTAGTCAAATGGGCTGTTATGATCATGAGCTGCGTTTCACCATTTTTGAAAGTAGTTAATCTTGACACCGTGATGAACTTTTTCATATTATTTCGTGTCAAAGAGTAGAATTTCGAAACCTGGCTAAAAATTCTGATTAAATGCACCGTGCATTTGATTAGAATTCTGCTAATAGAAATTTCGAGCCACCATAGTTTCACCGTGCTGAGAAATATTTAGTATTTCAGTATGTCTACACTAAAAATAAATAAATATCTTCACGCCAGGGCAGGCAATACAGAGCTGTTTAACCCTGAATACTGGTCTACACAAGTAAAGCCTTTCGACCCACCTTCCACTGAAGATAAATTTGGGACAACGTGACAGGTGATGACCCCGTCGCCGTCTTTATTTCCAAGCCGACTTATAAATCGTACATAAGTGTTTTTGAATAAACCCATTGGTGCGAGGCGTGGAGATTGACCTCCGGTCTTTTGAATTCAATCACCCAACCACTCGGCATGACTGGGTTTTAAAACACTAGTAGGCAAAATATAGACTTTATAATCAGAGTTTACTGTTTTAATATAAGCAATATGACATACTTCTATCTCGTCTCATACTGTATAACACAATAACGAAATGAAATCAAAACAATGAAAAAATTCTTTGCCAGCGATGCTGATTTAATTAGGATTTAATGTCCAAGCCAACGACATAAATCGTATAGAAGTTATTGAAAAAACCCATTGGTGCGAGGCGTGGAGATTGACCTCCGGTCTTTTGAATTCAATCACCCAACCACTCGGCATGACTGGGTTTTAAAACACTAGTAGGCAAAATATAGACTTTATAATCAGAGTTTACTGTTTTAATATAAGCAATATGACATACTTCTATCTCGTCTCATACTGTATAACACAATAACGAAATGAAATCAAAACAATGAAAAAATTCTTTGCCAGCGATGCTGATTTAATTAGGATTTAATGTCCAAGCCAACGACATAAATCGTATAGAAGTTATTGAAAAAACCCATTGGTGCGAGGCGTGGAGATTGACCTCCGGTCTTTTAATTCAATCACCCAACCACTCGGCCATCGTGGCTGGCTTTTAAAACACCAGTAGGCCAAATATAAATTGTATAATCAGAATTTACAATTTTAATTTAAACAGTGTGACATACTTCCATCACGTCTTATTCTGTATAACACAATAACGAAATGAAATCAAAACAATGAAAAAATTCTTTAGGGTCTATAAAATATTTACGATCATAAATTACCTAAAAGTCTTACAAATGCTATCATATAGAGAGACTCGCGCATTTGATACATGAGAGGATGGCGTCGCCTAAGAATTTCCATTTGACAGGAAGCGTAGTCAAATGGGCTGTTATGATCATGAGCTGCGTTTCATCATTTTTGAAAGTACGTGACCTGTGGTTAATCTTGACACCGTGATGAACTTTTTCATTTTATTTCGTGTCAAAGAGTAGAATTTCGAAACCTGGCTAAAAATTTTAAATAAAACGTTTTTTCGGATTTTATCTTGTTTTTTTATAATTTTTTATAAACTATTTTTATTTCCCGACGTTTCGGATGCTTTACAACATCCGTCGTCACGGGGGGGACTGAGGTCTTGAACGTCCCGCTGTCACAGCTACCTTCGGCTACCGTCAACATCGTTTATTTAAAATGTGTAATATTCGCGTAAATACAAGAAATCATTATGGCTAAAAATTCTGATTAAATGCACCGTGCATTTGATTAGAATTCTGCTAATAGAAATTTCGAGCCACCATAGTTTCACCGTGCTGAGAAATATTTAGTATTTCAGTATGTCTACACTAAAAATAAATAAATATCTTCACGCCAGGGCAGGCAATACAGAGCTGTTTAACCCTGAATACTGGTCTACACAAGTAAAGCCTTTCAACCCACCTTCCACTGAAGACTTTTTTGGACAACGTGACAGGTGATGACCCCGTCGCCGTCTTTATTTCCAAGCCGACTTATAAATCGTACATAAGTGTTTTTGAATAAACCCATTGGTGCGAGGCGTGAAGATTGACCTCCGGTCTTTTTGAATTCCAATCACCCAACCACTCGGCCATCGTGGCTGGCTTTTAAAACACCGGTAGGCCAAATATAAATTGTATAATCAGAATTTACAATTTTAATTTAAACAGTGTGACATACTTCCATCACGTCTTATTCTGTATAACACAATAACGAAATGAAATCAAAACAATGAAAAAATTCTTTGCCAGCGATGCTGATTTAATTAGGATTTAATGTCCAAGCCAACGACATAAATCGTATAGAAGTTATTGAAAAAACCCATTGGTACGAGCCTTGTTAATCGAACTCGATCTGCGTTCTTGACTCGAATTCCGATCACCCATACATAGCCTTTTTAATTCAAGGCATCCACATTCACTTGCAAAGATTTCCTCCGCCGTCGAATGACATGTTAATTAAGTAGTACAAAATTAATTACGTGCTGCAACATGAAATTTTGTTGGAATCAATCTTGTTGGATAGCTTTGTCCTCAAGTTTGCCAAACTTTAAAATTATCGAACATAACTTGCTTAGATCATGAATAATAAACTATAAATTGGTACCACAAACTCTAAAGTTCATTCGGACTCAATCGCGAGCTCCACACGTTTTACATAAAATTTTAACTTTTTTCTCTTTTATATAATAACATAAAAGTTCAGCATAAATATGTTTTAAAAATCAATAATATTGCATAATAAAAATATCAAGTATAAGTTAAAAAATCGAGTAGTGAAAACTGCATTCTAATTTGTTCAGTGTTTTTGTTGACAAAATTCCTAAACCTAATTATTTTGTGTGGCATCGGCGTAAGAATATAAGACGTTTATTCATGTTTAATGTAAGTTTAGTGTAAATTTAATATAAGACGGACTCAAAAGAAAGCCTTTAACGTCTCATTGACTACTGACATATAGAGGGAAGAACATTTTGAAAAATATCAGACCATAATAAAGTTGACCGATGCCGGGCTGCAACGTTAAATGTGAGATGTGTGATATTGCCATTGCCAATCCGATTACCATACATTGCACGGGGATTATAGCAAGTCCTCTTATTCGGTGGGCTTTAACAAGTCTTTCAGCACGTTAGTATACAGATAATTTACGCTTATAAATTTATTGTTTGTTTTATCAAGTGTAGAATTTATACAACTTTCTGATTATTTTTTTTTTTAAGTGACTTCAACTACTGTGGTGATAATCGTGTTTAAAAAGTTTACCCATACCTACCATACAGCAAGTCTTAGAACAAGCAATATTAGAGTCCGGCAAGGTTCGGCGATTTTACACGATTGGCGACCTGATAGCCTAGTTGATAATGTCCGCGCCTTTGAAGTCAAGGGTTGCGTGTTCGATTCCCTTTAGAGGTAAACATATCTGTGATTAATATATAGATTGTAACGTAGATAGTTATTAAGATGACGATAGACTCACCACCTGTCACATTGTTCCAAATAAGCTTCGGTGAAAATTGACTCTATAGAATGTAATTGTCTAGACGTCTACCTAGTCCCCCCAGTAGGGGAAATGAGGTAGTGTTAAAAAAGTTGAGTGCCTTATAGAATATCTGAATAAACTAAAATAACTATAATAATTGGGTACTTTACGAATGTCAATATTTGATTTTTGGAATAAAAACATACTTTTTATGTATTCTCGATCTAATGATGAAAGAATAAACAGAATTCTGAATAGTTTTCAATGTAGTTCCCCATCGCCTGAATACACTTATTCAAATAAGTGAACGGGAAAGTTACTTTTCAAGTATTTGCTTTTGGTCATATCGGTTTTAGCACTTTTTTTATACGTGGGAAAATACCTAACATGTTATCGCCCTTGCGGAGACAAGATGCGTAATTTTGGGCTCGCTTTGACTAAAACCACACGGTGTTCCGCCATCATCCCATGTTGGCAGGGCCACGGAAACGCTCTCGCTCACATCGGCGACCCCACCCGCGCTGGGAGCCCTTAGAATAGATAAATCAGGACCTAGAGGTACTCGTAATTTTGAGTCACCACTTACTACTAATCCTTTCATTTTTCTATTCTTACTATTTTAATGATATATCTGCTAAAATATACAGTTTACATACTTTTGCAATAATATTTTTAAATTTTTGTCCGAGTATTTGGCATTATAAAGTAAATGTTTAGTGTTTAGGTTAGCCAAATTAAGAACGTGTTCGCGCGAAACTTTTCTGACAGTAGATAATATGTAACACCTATCAGCTTTAGTTTTATGTTTCAGTCACGTATAAGCCATTAGATACGCAGTGTTGAAGTTGTCAGTTGAGACAAAAATGAAGAAGGGAATTTACTCGTATAAGTTTAACCATATATTAGGCTTCAAAACGTTTCAGCTTATGATGAGTAAAAATGATGTACAAAAAAATAGCGCTGATGTGAGAGACTATTGTGGTATATACCCCGTATGGAAGAGGACAGCCCTAAGTGGATTTAAATTTAATATCCCATTAATTATTAATTATTTTATAGGCCATCAACTAAATGAGATGAGCGTTAAGGGACATGCTTTAGAATGAAACTGCATCGCATATCCAAAGGTACGAATAGTTGTATATGCGATTCATTTCACTAAAAGTATACTTTAAAACTGGACCAGTGTTTTACGAGTACTAGTGTTTAAGCCATACGGCGATAGATTATTATTAAATTTTGATTCAAAAACTTGTGCGATTGTCAAATTATATTACTACTACCATTTAAAAAATTACATTTACGTATGCTCAAATAAAGTTGATTCAATTATTTAATTTACAAATTAACTAATTTTGATTACAATATACATCCATATTATATTTCAGAAAACTTATTAGTAACTTTGAACAAACGAAACAGCAAAAAGTTATCTTAACATTTCAAGGAATTTACCTTCCGGTGGTTATCGCTAAAATGTTTCTATCAAAATAACATTTTGCTATCTCAAGGAAAAGTTTTAATTGGAGGTTTTCTTTAACTGGCATTGTAATTACTTTCAAAGTCTATTTTAAAATGAGGAATCCTTATTTTTAGATTAACCGATTATATCTGATAATAGCTTTCAGATTATCTTTCAAAATAAAATTAACTACATATAATAGCGCTGATGTGAGAGACTATTGTGGCATATTCCCCGTATGGAAGAGGACAGCCCTAAGTGGATTTAAATTTAATATCCCATTAATTATTAATTATTTTATAGGCCATCAACTAAATGAGATGAGCGTTAAGGGACATGCTTTAGAATGAAACTGCATCGCATATCCAAAGGTACGAATAGTTGTATATGCGATTCATTTCACTAAAAGTATACTTTAAAACTGGACCAGTGTTTTACGAGTACTAGTGTTTAAGCCATACGGCGATAGATTATTGTTAAATTTTGATTCAAAAACTTGTGCGATTGTCAAATTATATTACTACTACCATTTAAAAAAATTACATTTACGTATGCTCAAATAAAGTTGATTCAATTATTTAATTTACAAATTAACTAATTTTGATTACAATATACATCCATATTTCAGAAAACTTATTAGTAACTTTGAACAAACGAAACAGCAAAAAGTTATCTTAACATTTCAAGGAATTTACCTTCCGGTGGTTATCGCTAAAATGTTTCTATCAAAATAACATTTTGCTATCTCAAGGAAAAGTTTTAATTGGAGGTTTTCTTTAACTGGCATTGTAATTACTTTCAAAGTCTATTTTAAAATGAGGAATCCTTATTTTTAGATTAACCGATTATATCTGATAATAGCTTTCAGATTATCTTTCAAAATAAAATTAACTACATATAATGACGGTTTTGACGTTTAAATCCATTCTGTTATCAAGGAAAATTTGAAATGTGTAGGTACAGAAATTCATAAAACATATTATACGTGATGTTTTCGAAATACGTAATTAAGTAACCAAGAGGACCTAATTATCTGTGTGACTCTTCCCAGCTACGGTAGAGTTCGTAGAGTCGTAGACACATGTAGGAATAGAGCTGCGATGCAGTCGTAACATGGTGTATGCGTATGTCGTAACATGGTGTTTGTATGCGTAGCCTATGTTCTACATGCATTACGGCCTTTAAAATCCAAGTGGAGTTGACCTCACCTGTAACAGAGGAGTTTCCTAATCGCCACTATTCGCAAGCGGATTGACGATCGCAGTATTAGAAGCTGACATGAAATAATCTACTTTAGTTCTAATTTAAAAACAATAAATTATTATTTACAGAGTAATTTAGGCAAAATATCTTCACGCCATTCGCAATACAAGGGTAGATAGAGGTATGAACAACGAAGTCGTTCCGACCCACCTTCCACCGAAGATAAATTTGGGACAACGTGACAGGAGGTGAGCACTCCACGTGTGAGTCTTTATGTCCAAGCCAACCTATAAATTACGGTTTGAAGATCAAACTCTTGTCTCTTCACTCGAACTCCAATCACCCAACCACTCTGCTCTCATGACTGGCTTTTAAAACACTAGTATGCAACATATAGACTTTATAATCAGAGTTTACTGTTTTAATATAAGCAATATGACATACTTCTATCTCGTCTCATACTGTATAACACAATAACGAAATAAAACCAAAATTAAAAAAAAACATTCTATGCCAGCGTTGTGATTTAATGAGGTTCGATTGAAAAAAAAATCTTTATTTAACAGTCTTCAAAAGGCCGTTTCGTGGAAACATCGTATGAATTATGAATAGGTTGTTAGATTTCAATTCTTTTCCTCGTTGATTGAATTCGTTAGAGCGTGATACTTTTACAGCCATAAATTGGAATTGTACACACACACTTTATTTTTATTTTTTGACGACCTTCATGGTTAAGTGGCGTTTACATCGATTTTCAAGGTATCGCAAACTATACGATGCCCCCCAGTTCGAATCTCGGATAGAACTAGAAAAAACACTTTTTACATCTTTACTGTCTTAGTTCTTGGTGGTCACTAGTGTTATAGAATCAGAAATAATACCAAATTTGTTGTTTCTGATTCTATAACACAAGTCCTTTAGCTACTATGAGATTATATATTATGAGATCGGAGAAAAATACATACATGATGTTCTATTTATCTATTATTCAATTTATCTTACTATTATCTAAAAAAAAATAAAGTTACGATAGCCGAGTGGTTGGTTAGTCGGAATTTCGAGTCAAGAGACCCGAGTTCGATCCCCAGGTGGCTGGCTCGTACCAATGGGTTTTTGAAAAACTTATGTACATATGGCTTGGACATAAAGACGGCGACGGGCTCACCACCTGTCACGTTGTCCCGAAAATATCTTTGGTGGAAGGTGGGTCGAAGGAACTTAATTTTCAAGACTAGACCTCTGTCTGAAAAAAATTAAAATACCTTCACGCAATTCCCAATATTGGAGTAATCCGAGGTCCCGACAGTTAAGTTCTTTCGAGCCACTTTTCATCGAAGCATTTTTCGGGATAACGTGTCATGTGGAAAGCCTTTCGCTGTTTATGGGCATAAAGCCCATGTCGACGCTATAAATTGTACATAAATTTTGAAAAAAAAAAGCTCGTTGGCACGACCTTCCACCTGGGGCTCTAAATCGTGTCTCCTGACTCGAATTTTGATCACCTAACGTCTCGGTTATCTATAACCTGTCAACGTATTATCATTCCGATTATCTATTATATCAAGCCATTCTCAATACATTGACAGAGGTTAGACAATTAAATCCCTTCGACCCTGAACCTTCCACTGAAGATATTTTTGGGCCAGATTAAGTCCCAAAGTTATGTTAATAAAATCGGATCAGTTTAGTGACATAAACTAATAAACTCACGGAGAAGCAAGATTTCTTGCGTTATGAATTGATCGGAACCACAGACCACAGCCTTTGAATAATGGCGTAAATTGGGGGGTAGAGAGTATCAAGTCTGCGTTCCATATTTGTCAACCCGTCCGTGGAGAGGGCCTTAAATATTGTGAATACTTCTTTAATATATGCGAAGTTCAAATTGCTTTGAAAAATGCCACCAAGATTTGGTTTTACCTACCGACTTCACTACTCTGTTGTGGTAACAGACTTAAAAACATTTAGAGTCAATTACAATATTTTGTATTTGACATTTTAGACAATTAAGTATTGCTGTTTCCCAGTATATTTGCCTTTGTCACCTTTAAATCCAATTGCATACCTTTTGAACGATATTCTAGTGGGTTAGACGACTTACCGCTATAGCAATCCTGCAACCACGTGTCCTGGAGTTGGCTGAAAGGGTCCGGGCAAGTCGGCATCACGCAAATGTGAATGTCCCGCAGAATATATCGCACAATGGTCCATTGGTCACTGAACACAGCACTTCCAGGATGAAATCTTATTGTATATATAAGAAATATAGAAATAATTTATATAAGTAAATTAGCTACTCTTGTTCCAGTGCAGAACACCTTTAAATCTAAAACGATAGATGGCGGAATAACCATCTTTAAAAATATCAGACCAAAATAGTAATACCGAAGATGGGCTGCAGCGTCTGAAGTGCGACTGGTCTGGTACTGCGATCGCCAATCCGCTTGCGTGGCGTTTATGGCAAATCCTCCTTATGGGAGAGGCCAACGTCCAGCAGTGGACTTTAACAGGCCGTTTTGTATGTATTTGTATATTATTATTAAGAAATCGGCTGTGATAGAACAATATTGGTAATTAACCTTACCTTGTAAGAATGAGAAACATTTACATAATGCTAATCTTTTTTTGTTAACAAGTTAAAAAGAAAAAACGTTTTTACTTTGCCGTACCGTGGCAATGAACACACTTATTTTTAATCTCTTTCTTTAGTTATGCCTGTTTTATCGTCAGCACCATATACTGGAATTATTGCTAATTACAGCTTAATATTCAGTCAGGAAACAGAAGATTACGCCAACTAATTAATACGCAATTTTCATTGATTTTAAAGCATGTAAGTTATGCTGAACTTTTTTATTACGAATCCCGCCCGAATCAATTGAAATTTTAAAAATTATTTTTCTTAAATCCTATAGGTGTCGAACTTGGATGTCTTGACTAGAATTCTGAGCGCCTAACCACTCGGCTATCATGAATTATTCATTCCAAATAATCAAAAACGAAAAAAAAATTACCAATAAAATGTATGTTAAACGAATAAATTTACAAAATTATTTATTTGATAACTTTTATAAACGTTAAAAAAACTATATAAAATGAATATCGCAGAAGTATCACCCTGCGGCGATAAACTTGATCTGATAAATCTAGTTTTTCGTCATCGCTTTTACGAGGCGAAAGTTGACGTAATGTAGAATTCTAGTAATAGATCATAATGATTTCTTGTATTTACGTGAAGGCTATACATTTTAAAACAAAATAAATCACTCAAAATTGAATACCAATCGTATTATAGTATTAAAAGTTTAATTGATACCGCTAATCCTTGGCAAAATAAATAAAAAAAATAATCAATATCATCGACATTAGATATTCTTCTTTTAAAATAAAACGATTTTCGGATTTTATCGCGTTTTTAATTAGTTTTTACAAACTATTTTTATTTCCCGACGTTTCGAATGCTTTGCTGTAAAGCATCCGAAACGTCGGAAAATAAAAATGCTCCCTCCATGACCACGGTTGCTGTAACCGTGGTCACGGGGGGAGCATTCTTCTTTGTTTATGTTTAGCAATGATCTTCTAATGGGCTGCCTCAGAAATTAATTGCTAAACATAGGCCTAACACAAAGTTTGCCATAAAGTACGGTCTTAAGTTACTTGCTTTCATCTCGTCCTCTTGCCCCGCAACATTTTGCAGGACGTCACTCCATCTTGTTGCTAGACGTCCTACTACTTTTCCTGTACGATACTGCCACTCGAGATCCTTTCTTCCCAATGGTTGTCATTTCTACGAGTCATGTGGCCGACTCATTGTCATTGCAAAGTGCTGATCTTCGGCTATGTCACTTACTCCACTTTTGCAGTTAATGTCGTCGTAGCGGATTCTATTGCGCAGAATCACGCAGAGCGTAGTCATTTTCGTAGCCTGTTGAGCGATCCTGGTCCACCTCATTCAAGCCGTAAAACCTCGTCACATATCCATAATAACTATGCAATAGACGATATGAACTGCATAATATGAACTGCATAATATGAACTGCATAATATGAACTGCATAATATGAACTGCATAATATGAACTGCATAATATGAACTGCATAATATGAACTGCATAATATGAACTGCATAATATGAACTGCATAATATGAACTGCATAATATGAACTGCATAATATGAACTGCATAATATGAACTGCATAATATGAACTAGCAATGGTTAAAAGTTTACCCATACCTACCATACAGCAAGTCTTAGAACAAGCAATATTAGAGTCCGGCAAGGTTCGGCGATTTTACACGATTGGCGACCTGATAGCCTAGTTGATAATGTCCGCGCCTTTGAAGTCAAGGGTTGCGTGTTCGATTCCCTTTAGAGGTAAACATATCTGTGATTAATATATAGATTGTAGCGTAGTTAGTTATTAAGATGACGATAGACTCACCACCTGTCACGTTGTCCCGAAAATATCTTTGGTGGAAGGTGGGTCGAAGGAACTTAATTTTCAAGACTAGACCTCTGTCTGAAAAAAATTAAAATACCTTCACGCAATTCCCAATATTGGAGTAATCCGAGGTCCCGACAGTTAAGTTCTTTCGAGCCACTTTTCATCGAAGCATTTTTCGGGATAACGTGTCATGTGGAAAGCCTTTCGCTGTTTATGGGCATAAAGCCCATGTCGACGCTATAAATTGTACATAAATTTTGAAAAAAAAAAATCTTTATTTAACAGTCTTCAAAAGGCCGTTTCGTGGAAACATCGTATGAATTATGAATAGGTTGTTAGATTTCAATTCTTTTCCTCGTTGATTGAATTCGTTAGAGCGTGATACTTTTACAGCCATAAATTGGAATTGTACACACACACTTTATTTTTATTTTTTGACGACTTTCATGGTTAAGTGGCGTTTACATCGATTTTCAAGGTATCGCAAACTATACGATGCCCCCCAGTTCGAATCTCGGATAGAACTAGAAAAAACACTTTTTACATCTTTACTGTCTTAGTTCTTGGTGGTCACTAGTGTTATAGAATCAGAAATAATACCAAATTTGTTGTTTATGATTCTATAACACAAGTCCTTTAGCTACTATGAGATTATATATTATGAGATCGGAGAAAAATACATACATGATGTTCTATTTATCTATTATTCAATTTATCTTACTATTATCTAAAAAAAAATGAAGTTACGATAGCCGAGTGGTTGGTTAGTCGGAATTTCGAGTCAAGAGACCCGAGTTCGATCCCCAGGTGGCTGGCTCGTACCAATGGGTTTTTGAAAAACTTATGTACATATGGCTTGGACATAAAGACGGCGACGGGCTCACCACCTGTCACGTTGTCCCGAAAATATCTTTGGTGGAAGGTGGGTCGAAGGAACTTAGTTTTCAAGACTAGACCTCTGTCTGAAAAAAATTAAAATACTTTCACGCTATTCCCAATATTGGGGTAAACAGAAGTCCCGACAGTTAAGTTCTTTCGAGCCACTTTTCACCGAAGCATTTTTCGGGATAACGTGTTAGGTGGTGAGCCTATCGCTGTTTATGGGCATAAAGCCCATGTCGACGCTATAAATTTTACATAAATTTTGAAAAAAAAGCTCGTTGGCACGACCTTCCACCTGGGGCTCTAAATCGTGTCTCCTGACTCGAATTTTGATCACCTAACGTCTCGGTTATCTATAACCTGTCAACGTATTATCATTCCGATTATCTATTATATCAACCCGAAACTATATTAGTAGTATAATAATTTCTACATGAGGCATAATAATACTTTGTTTATTTATTGTATTAGAAAGGTTAAATCCTAATCAGATGAGTTTAAATATCTTCAAGCCATTCTCAATACATTGACCTTCCACTGAAGATATTTTTGGGCCAGATTAAGTCCCAAAGTTATGTTAATAAAATCGGATCAGTTTAGTGACATAAACTAATAAACTCACGGAGAAGCAAGATTTCTTGCGTTATGAATTGATCGGAACAGACCACAGCCTTTGAATAATGGCGGGTGGCGGTGGACGTTTTGCACCGCTGAATGAACAAACAAACGTCTCTGGATCACCTCTTTAAATATTTTTTCGGTAGGTCGTGACGCAATTGGCCGTTATTGGTGGGGTGCGGCTGGTTGCGTCACGTTAGGTTATAAAGACGTTCTCGAGTGACTCATTTGTCGTTTTGCACCGCTGAATGAACAAACAAACGTCTCTGGATCACCTCT
>JAGSMR010000100.1:0-102500 GCA_029286605.1 Sericinus montela
ATAAAATGGGCGTGCATCGATGGTTTTGGGTACGATGGCGAAAGAGTGAACACCGAACGAAAATATACAGCGCAAAAATTAATATGAAAAGATTTCGAGGTAGGCCGAGACTTACTCAGAGAATAGATCTAAAGTTCTCGGATACGTAGACGTGCGCATGTACGAAGAAAATTATGAATCTGAAAGAAGCGAAGGACTTTTCTTAGAAACTTTTTATGATACAGAGATACTTAGTTACTTCAGTGAATTAGTTTTAATCTCAAAAGTGTTCTCGGTGACAACAAAACTTTCATTTTCATTACCGATTTTCCAGCAAAGGCGTATTTCCAAGACCTATGGCCTATTTGGAAGTGACCCTGCCTTCAAAGCTTCCATAAATATTTAATGAATTTTGAGGAATATAAATTATATAATTATAAATTTGAGGAGGTTCAAGAGTACTCGAATACTTAGATGTGCGCGTATAAAGATAATGATGAATTTGAAAGAAGGGAAAGAGGTATGTAAGGATCGGGACAGGTCGGGCGATCTGTTGTATACATAGATTTACGTGAATGAAAAAATGATGAATTTGAGAGAAGCGAAATAGGTATGTAATAAACGTGATACTTGGTGATCAGTCCTCTCTGGCTACCCCGTCAGGGACTGTGCGTGAAATTAAGTAAATTATTTATTAGTTTTATTTTGTTCGTATTGCTGTTAGCAGTAATATCAGTTTTCTTAAATAATAACGTAATATAACAATCTTGAATTGAGTAAATTAATTTAAGGGAAAATATTTGATAAACCAAAATGTTTTCCCCGTAATTGCTCTCGAAACAGGGACCCAAAGTGGCATTTTATTACGTAAGCAATTTGAGTAAGAATTTAATTGGACATCCTTTTTTTTAATAAACTTGACATTTTATAAATATTGTAACTTTTTAGCTGTAATTTATTTGACATATTTATTACCTACAAATGAACCATCATAATGTAATGTCTTTAAAATATAATATTCCTTATAAACTGACCTGTAAAGTTCACTGCAGGATATTGCAGGTAATGAGAATTGGCCACAATCGGCAAGCGGTTTGGTAAGCGTAGTTCTAGTCACCTCGCATCTTAGACACTGCTGTTTGTCACTCCGCCGTATGGTTCATTCTTTCCGGATGGTCATACTTCATTAATGTCGAGACTTTTTTCTTAATTGACTCTAAAATTCACAGCATCTTCAACTCTAAGCCGGCCAGGAATCGAACCTGGGAAAGGTTCGATTCCTGGCCAATCAATGAAGAAAAAAATTTCTGCATTTTACAGGGTCTGTATGTTGATACCTTCGTAGTTGCCGATCCCAAAACACCAGCTTCTTACTTTGGGATCAGAAAAATGATGTTGCTCCAAATTATGGTAAAAATAAATAAATATCTTCACGCAATTCCCAATACAGGGGTAGACAGAGGTCTAGTCTAGGCAATTAAGTCCCTTTGACCCACCTTCCACCGAAGATATTTTTGGGACAACGTGACAGGTGGTGAGCCGGTCGCCGCCTTATGTCCAAGCCAACGATGTAATTCGTACATAAGTTTTTTTTTTAAAAAAACCCATTGGTACGAGCCTGCCACTTGGGGATCGAAATCGGGTCTCTCGACTCGAAATTCCGACCACCGAACCACTCGGCTATCGTGACCTTTAAAATAATGGTCGTAAATTATGGTCGTTTTATTATTAAAATTTTATTATTAAGTTTTTTTTAATTTATATCAAACGAATAAACCTATAAACGTTTTGTGAAACTTTTACAGATTGCTTTGACCTTATGATAATGTTTCACACCTGGAAATATTTTTTATCCATATACTCACTGACGCCAGTCACTCTAGCGATATAGATCGCCAAATGTGATCATCCTTACATAACTTTTTCGAATTTTAATATTTATGGTTAAGTTTTAATAGTTTTTAGATAAAATTAATTAAAATTAATAAATTAACTTCAAATAAAATAAATGTCACAATTAAAACTCTTTTTGTAGCTCGGAGACGGTGGCACGGAGTTAATAGCATCGCCGCGGTAAGGACAAAGGTCGAGGGTTCGAATGTCGCCCGTATTAGATGACATTTTTAAGATTACTCGTTTATTTAATTATAAAAACCCCTGGCTTATAAAATATGAATTAAAATGCATCTTTTTTTATAGAAAAGGGAGGCAAACGAGCTAGAGCACCCGCTATATACCAGAGGCATAACAGATGCGTTGCCGGTTTTAGAGTGCCACCCCCCAGGATTGGGGGGGGGGGGTCTTTGATGTCGTGGTACTTCTCCGGTTGAGCCAGCCTATCCATGCTACAACAAATAAAAAAGATGGCAATAACGGTATTGATGTTTTTATAACTGTAAATTTATGGATTATGCTAGAAGCATAATTTCTGAGAAATATGGCGGTAATGACTCGTCGCTTAAGAAAAAGAATGGTGTCAAATTTCAACTGATGCGAGTTATACATGGTGGCTCGGAGTAAGAGCGAAGCATTTGTACGAAATCCTTCTAACGTACTTCAACGTTAGACATTAACTGATTTTGTCAATTCGTCGGTGACTCGAGGCAATTTTTCCTTTTACTGAAATTGCAAGGTTACAAATGTAAGTCAGAAACTGTTAATTCGAGTCGGGGGTGAGGGCGAGGACTGCGCGTACTTAAATTTCATACAAGAAATTTTCGCTCAATTTTCAGGACATTAAAACTGAAGTGATGTAAGATTCGTTACTTAATAATGTTTGGTTGGCCCGATAAAGTCGATTCACCATCCGCAAAACCCTACTTTAATAGAAAAGACCACATGCATATCATTCAAGGTTGCATAATTTGGGGTTACCGTATAGTAATACCGGAATCATTACAAGAAATTGTTCTGAGAGAATTACACGACGGACATCCCGGCATCGTAAAGATGAAGCAAATCGCCCGCAATTACGTGTGGTGGGGGTCCATAGACAGAGACAACGAGCGCACTTGCGCGCAGTGCGCGGCTTTCCGTGCTCAGCGAGCTCTGCCGCCGACGGCCCCGCTGCACTCGTGGCCTTAGCCGGCCGGGCCATGGTCTAGACTCAATATGGATTTTCTCGGGCCCTTCAGAAATAAGTACTATTTAGTTATCGTCGACGCTCACTCTAAGTGGATTGAGGTGGAACGAGTAAGTAGTACTTCGGCCTCGGTCGTCATTACAAATTTAAGAAAAATGTTTGCTAGATTTGGGTTACCAACGCACATTGTTACCGATAAGGGCCCTCCGTTCGCTTCAGAGGAATTTGAGCTTTACATGAAACGTAATGGCATAAAGCATACGCTCGTGGCTCCGTACCATCCGGCTAGCAACGGCGCGGTGGAGAATGCAGTGCGATATGTGAAACAGGCTTTGAAAAAGCTGAAATAGAAAATATCGACGATAATACGACGACAAGTAAATTTTTATTCACATATCGCAACACGGAACACTGCACGACGGGCCGCGAGCCCGCCGTGGCGCTGCTGGGGCGTCGGCTGCGCGGGCGCCTCGACCTGCTGCGGCTCGACGCTGGCGCGCGCGTGCGCGACGCGCAGCGAGCGGCCGAGGAGCGCGCCAGCGCCACGCCGCTGCGCGTGCAGCTGCCCGGTGACCCGGTACTAGTTCGGGACTACTCCAAACTAGGAAATAAGTGGGCTGATGCAGTAGTGCTAGAGAGACCCGGCCCCGTGTCGTATGTTGTAAAAACTGTCGACGGACGTATACAAAAGCGACACATTGATCAAATTTTAGATGATAGTCGGCGTTGCAAGACACGCTTTTCTTTAGCCCAAATACATAAGGAAATGGACACAGGTAAAGAATCGTGTGAGGTACCCGACAGCGCTTTGGACCGCACTACAAACCAACCGCTAATTAATAACGAGGCAATTTTGCAACGAGATCGCGGTGAGGAGGAGAAAAAGAATAGTAATAAGAATACGGAACCGGACGTTTCTATCGTTAGGGCGCGACGCAAGGCGGCTGAGCGATGCATAGATGAATTAAAAAAAATGAAAAGTAAATAATAATTAGCTTAGAATGAATATATATATATATATATATATATATATATATATATATATATATATATGTATATATATATATATATATATATATATATATATATATATATATATATATATATATATATATATATATATATATATATATATATATATATATATATATATATATATATATATATATATATATATATATATATATATATATATAAGTTTCTTTCCTTCCTTCTTTTTTGGAAATAATTTGGGAAACAAGAAGGAGAACTGGGAAAGGAAGGCAGTTGTGGAATACCCGTTAGAGCAACATTTTAAACAAATTGTTAAACTGGTTTCGGAGATCCTAATGTACGAGTATATATTTCGAGACCCTGATTTATTCAAAACATTATTTCGCTTAAAACAAACCGATGGTTAAAAATAAACAAAAATATTTGTTTGTATGTAAAATTTTAAAACGAGTTGCTTTTCGTAAAACAATAAAGGATTCAAAATCTAAACAGAACAAAACATTTCTGACTCACCCATCAATAAATAACGATGTTTCAGTATTATTTATCTGCGAAACTTTCTCGAACCACATTGTTTGCTACAAAATTTTCATTAGAGCTACAACTAAATATCTGACCATAAGTTCGGTAACCTATTTTCATATATGCAGATTTTTGTTTACTTTGATGGAAATTGAAAGTCTACTGTGGGAAACAAGCATCTCTCGTAAAGAGGATTGATCACGATCGCACTGATTGTAGTTCCAGAAAACCGGCACCGTATTTCGTACCGGCACCGTAGTCCGGCACCGTATTCGATGGTGCTTGCTATCTGTTCACCATTTACTTTATACACTGCACACATTTTCAATACTATGGTTGTCAACTCGATAAAACAAATTGGAACTTTCTGCTTACCTTTTGGCGGAGCTTACAACGTGACTGGTAGTCAGCATAGCACTATCTTTGTGTCTGATCCATCGATGCAACATACTTAAATACTTATATATACTCAGATAGACAAACAGAAACGTATAAACATCGATGACTGGATTACAAACATTGATACTCATCACAGAGAAGTGTGCGCCTAGCGGGATCTGAACCCACAATTCTTTGCTTCAAAAGCAGGGTTCCTACTAACTAGGCTATCGAGTCCTTTTCTTTAGTAGCCTCTTAATATTCTAAGGCAGATACCACCACGACCCCAACATTTGTTTTAATACACGAGACATTTTTATATAAGTTCATCTGTATCTGGACACGAATATATGCTAGCAAAAGTTCCATATCCGATGTACAAACATTTCGCTTTACGGCTATTGAATAAATTTACATATCTACTGCAGTATTCGATACAATCGATAAATATTCAGTATATTTCAGTCGTACAACACACATAGCAAAATAGTATTCCAAAGTACAAGATGTTATCAGTTAATCTTGAGTTTATTTTCTTTAAATCGGCCAGGATTGTATTTAAATTATTGTAAAAATTTGTCGTCAATGTCTGTTTGGATTATCATCCAGATTATATTTATTTATTTTATTGTTATTTACTTGATTGAATAAGTTGAGTTATTAATTTGAATTGAAAGTTTTTTCAGCAAATATCAAGTATATTTATTAAATGTCAAGTGTGTTTATATTTGACATAAATAATTAAACTCATGCAGGGACAACATCACAAGCTTTGCTCCGATTCAAAAGTAAGTAACTTAAGCAATTGTGTTATAGAATCGGAAACAACGAAGGTACACAAACACCTCACTCCCATAAAATCTACGAATCAGTTCATAAGTTATCAGTTTTAAGTTCAAGTCTCTGTGTCGTTTACATGAGCTGCTTTCAATTCCCAGCATATCTTCTTGTGTCCAAGGTTTCTTAAAGGAAACGTCCGTCAGGCCATTCAGTAAAACTGATTTGATGTTTTTTTAAATGCAAGGTATTAAATAAATAGAATTGTTGTCCCGAGTAATGTTAAATTTTTTCTTATAACACACATGCTATAACACACAAATAATAGATATATTTATGCTCATAACACACATAAGCCTATGGCACTTTCTCTTTCACTTTGGCTTTTCCTTTTGTCGCCTCTTACGGCAGTTACAGTAAGAAAGGGGGGTCATACTCTCACATGGTAACCACACGGCGATACTTATAAAGCACAAATTAGCTTGTTTACATTTAGTATTACAGCTATTTTGTTTATTTTACAGAAATTTACTTCTTTACGCACGCTTGATTTGGGGAGTAAGCCGGTAATTGTGTGGCGAAAGTATTTCGAAAAGTGTGATCGGGCGAAGCGAACGGAAGTTGAAAGGGAGTTTAAGTAAGTGAAGATAGAAAGAGAGAGGGGGGGGGGTGTGTTTCAAAGTTTCAATTCCGTTAAAACTATTAGTGTATAAATCAAAAGCCACAATAAATTTGAAAATTTACAGAAAATTAATATACAAATAAACATATATGTATATATATTCGTATAGATGGAGGTAAAAAGTTCTTGTGTTCATATTCATTCAGTGTTCATTCTTCGTCTTGTAGATGAAAGCTCACTCGTTTTTAGTTGCAATCAATTGTTTATACTCTAATTTGCATGTTTCTTCATTTAGAAAGGACATAATTCCATACAAACTTTCATCCCCTGTTCAACTCCGTCCCCAAAACTCCTTTTAACTACTAGTCTACTGCTCATAATCTATCTACGTGCCAAATTTTATCATTATGGATAAAATAGTTTCGCAAATTAGTAAGTATATGAATGACCTTTAGTTTTAATATAGACTCGTATAGACATATTTAAGAGAATGATTGATTTCGAGGAAAGTTATATCAATTAATCTTTTCACCCGAATGATTCCGCGTTTTGTCACTAAAATAAATTAAGTTCTATTAATGGAACCCAAATGCGTGAAAAAACGTTAGATGATTTGACCTTAATTACAGTTTTGACACAAAAATGATTGTATTGTAGATGATATGTATATTATTATTATTATTTACTTATTATAATATAAAAATAAAATATAAAATATCTTCACGCAATTTCCAATACAGAGGTAGACAGAGTTCTAGTTTAGACAATTATGTCCCTTCGACCCTCCTTTCACCGAAGATATTTTCCTTTCACCGAAAAAATTAAAATATTAAAAAATTAAAATAAAAGTAGATAGCCGAGCAAGTCACGATAGCCGAGTGGTTGGGTGGTCGGAATTTCGAGTCAATAGACCCGAGTTCGATCCCCAGTTGGTAGGCTCGTACCAATGGGTTTTTCAAAAACTTATGTACGAATATCGTTGGCTTGGACATAAAGGCGGCGACGGGCTCACCACGTGTTACGTTGTCCCGAAAATATCTTCGGTGAAAGGTGGGTCGAAGGGACTTAATTGTCTAGACTCGACCTCTGTCTACCCCTGTATTGGGAATTGCGTGTAGATATATTGTATTATTATTATAAAATAAAAGTATCATAACGATATCTATTGACGCAAATAAGCTAAAAAATAACGATTTAGGTTTTCTTTCAAAAAAATCTCTCTCGAATCGAATCGTTTTTCGATTCGATTTAGGAAAAAGAGGTTGAGTTTTAAATTGTTTGAAGTGAGTTTTTATAGGAGGGTACTTTCGTGTAACGGCTGCATAAAGGGATCGACTCGATTAGGAAGTGATATCATTGAATTTCAGCGTAAAACGACTGTATCGTAATACTGATGTTATTCATCTGGTAATCAATGGAGACTAGTTTAACTTTACTATTATAGCTTATAGATGCGATGATATCGCCCTCGATTTGGATGATAAATTAGGTAATTTTTTTTTACTTAAATTAAAGAACTATAATGGAATTTCCGCTTGATTGAGAGGGAAAAGATACGGTTGGAGAAGAACAGAAACCAATATGGATTAGTCATGACTGATATATGGAAATTGAACCAGAGACATAATACCTGTGTAAACCTCGTCTAGGGAGGTCATCCAATTTAATAAGCGTTTATTATTGTGAAAACCTCATAGAGTATGTTGTGTTTCATTTTTTTTAATTAGCTTTCAAAGTCTTTCTTATTTACCTGCTTTCAGTTACTACAGGAATAATCCGCTTTTGTCCTGCATATGAAACAAAAACCTGAAGTACTCTGTCTTACTGGAGCATTTCAATATTTACTAGAGGTATTTCTATCTATTTGTATATCTATTGAGCTAGATGTATCTTTTATTCTACTATTTTAGATAATGTATTGAAAATTTTTGTCGTTTGTACATAAAAACGAAAACTAGTAATGTTTTTGACCGCTACTTTATTCAAGCATATCCCCGATTCGATATTCCCGTAATGTAATTTTCCATAGTAACAAATAGTCAATCCTAAAACTAGTCCCTCTCTGGAAAACACCCACGAGAACATAGGAAAGTGGTATTACATATTCTCTGCTACTATATGTCATGCAGGTCTACATTAAAGTTACGCGTTAAACTTTAAAAACAATAGTAAGGCATGATTAGGCTTGATTGCTGTAATGTAAAACATGAACTAAGGCGTAAGATGTACGGAATCGTAACAGACAGACCCGACTCGTAACTAGCTGGTTTAATCTATATGTAATCTTTTAATTTCATTTAATTTAAATTACAAGTTCTCAAACTTTCAAACCAATTTAGATGATAGGCGTTAGCAATAACAAATTAGTTTAATCTGCGGCCAACACTGAACATATGAAATCAATTTGAGTTATAATCACTTAAAGTTATCGAGACATCAAGATAAAGTTTGATTAGTTTTACTTAATTTTACAAAATTTGTTTCTTATTACAGTTTAATTACTCTAGAAGTACCTGTTGCCTTTTTACTAATTACTTAGGTATAACTTAATAATTTTTATCTTATTTAGTTCGATAAAGACGTGCCACATCGCATAAAAATTTGTAATAAAATAAATAATAATTTACAAAAGTAAATGAATACGCTTTTGTAACTAGCCGAATTTAAAGCTTAAAATTATTTCATATTATTTAAAAAAATAGAAGATTTTTTATCGTATAACAGGCTTGTGATCCTAGATGTCAATTAAAATAAACACTTTATTGGCAAAAATGCCAATCATTATTTGGTAAAGCTAAAGGCATTACAAAGTATCTTAAGAAGCTCCCCTCTCTTTTTTTACCATAAAACTATATTTTTTTAATCACTTTACTTTTTTGTACTTATAAGAAATTATTTATTTTAATCGAATTTATACAAAGGAGGTTCCTAATTCGGGTTTACATTTGTTTATTATTTGGGTGATTAACTCTTACAAGGTATCATATATCTGACAAGGTATCTTTCAAGGTAATGGTATAAAGTTGTGGATTAAAATTATTTTATAGTTGATTAAATTTTCTTCATGCAATTTTCCAAACATTGAACTTGTCTTTTCGACCCATTTTACATCAAAGCTTGTTATGGAAAATGTGACAAGTTGTAAGGCTATCGCAATCTCAGTGTCCAGGCTAACGCAACTTTAATTTTATCATATAGTAATATATATACATAAATACACATTTACATCCACGGCTCGAATACAAACATTAATATTTTTTACACAAAGGTTTAAGAAGGATTCGAACACGCAGCTCATAGTTTCGAATAAAGAGTCAATACAAACTCGGTTATCGGGTCATCACAAATTTCAAACATTTTATGAAACGATACTCCATTTTGATTAACTAGTATTGTTATTAATAATTTTATTTTGGTCGTAACGCTGCCTCATTATTAGGGTTGATTTCCCATGATAAAAAAAATCCAAATTTGTGCTCGTTTTAAATTAAGCGCGAAACTTCTGAATTAACTTTTTACCAAATGAATATTTTTATAGTACTTACTATCCTTACAAATACGATCTTTAAAAATTTGCAATCTTGAAAAATTTTTATCTTAACGTAAATTTTCAATTCTGTAGTAGACAGAGATATTGGCAAGTAATTTCGACTTAACTTTTACTGAAGCCTATTTGGGACAACGTGACAAGCGGTGAGCCTATTAGTATTAGTATCCAAGCCAACGCTAAAATATGCTTACATAGATAACAAAAAAATGCTTTATTATATATTTCATTAATTATTTTACAAATATTTTACGACATGTTTACCCTCTAGGTAATAACACCCCTCGGGTAATAAAAGAGAACTAAAAGACTCTCGGGAAATGTTACTCAAAAAAATCAAATTGTCTACATCTCTGACTACCGCTGTATCAGTGAAGGAAGCGTGAAAATTAAACAACAAACATTGAAAACAAAACTAAATTATGATATGTGTACGTTACCGTAATAGCGGGGCTCAATTCGTACTTGATTTGTTTTCTATTGATAATGTTTAAATTTTATTATACTTTAGTTACAAGTACAGATACTTATAACCAATTTAGATCACAGGCGTTAGTAATAACAAATTTATTTAATCTGCGGCCAACGCTGAATTTATAAATTCGATTATTATTATAATCACTTGTCGAGACATCAAGTTCAAGTTGGGTGGTCGGAATTGCGAGTCAAGAGACCCGCATTCGATCCCCAGGTGGCAGTACCAATGAGTTTTTCGAAAACTTATGTACGAATTTCATCGTTGGCTTGGACATAAAGGCGGCGACGGGCTCACCACCTGTCACGTTGTCCCGAAAAATGTCTTCAGTGGAAGGTGGGTCAAAGGGACTTAATTGTCTAGACTAGACCTCTGTCTACCTCTGTATTGGGAATTGCGTATCTTTACGCAATTCCCAATACAGAGGGTACGCAATTTTTATATTTTTTTAAATACATATTGTACCAATACCACGGCTTTGGCACTAAGATAGCGATGGAATCACCACGTGTCACGTTATCTCAGATAAGCTTCTTTAAAAGGTGTGTGTAGATAGATTGAATTGTCTTGACTGCAGTCTACCTCAGAATCGGGATATTTTGTGAAAATAAAAAAACGTTTCTTGTTAAACTTAATTCTACTATACAGTGTTCAATTTGCTGATAAATATATTAAATCAAAGAAAATATTCCAAATAGTTTTTCATAAAATTTGTACGTGGGATTCCAATATTTCGCTACAAGGTAGTATTTGTTGATACAAAATCTCCGACAAAAGCGTAATTCCTTAAAGCTGATAATAAAAGGGCCAATAATGAAGGACCTTAAACGTGTAACAATTAGATACGTCCACAATCCAGAGGGTTAATATTACGACTTATAACTTTAATCGGCTTAACCTTTATAAGTATCATTAAGCATATTTTTATAAGTATTAAATACAGCAGAAGCGTTAAGTTTTTATTTCTTAATGCAATTTCTCACAAGTGATATCGACAAAAATTTATATACTTAGTGACTCTTCATACCTTTAAAACAGTAACACCACGGAAATCATACACTGCTACCTGGTGACATAAATGGTTAAGAGTTTGGGAGTTAACCTATCTAAATGATTTATTTAAATAACTTTTAGGGTAGGCAACAACTCGCCAAAAGCGAGCGAGGCGATTATGGCAAATCTTTCCTCACGGAAGAGACATATCCTGCAGTCGACTTTTACGGATTGTTATGCTTATTATGACAATGAGGACTATAAATACGTTAATTTAAATTTAAAAGAGTCATAATAGCCGAGTGGTTGGGTGGTCGGAATTTCGAGTCAAGAGACCCGAGTTAGATCCCCAGGTGGCAGGCTCGTACCATTGGGATTTTCAATAACTTAATTACATCGTTGGACATTAAGACGACGACGGGCTCACCTCCTGTCAAGTTGTCCCGAAAATATCTTCGGTGAAAGGTGGGTCAAAGGGACTTAATTGTCTAGACTAGACACTTCTGTCTACCCCTGTATTGGAAATTGCGTGAAGATGACAATAAAGAAAAGCGTGAGATACTTAACTATTAAGAAGTTTTCAAGCAACTTCATTTTATAAATTATGCACACTTTTGTTTATCTTTAATAGCCTAAGCTTAGTCTAAGATAGTCAACTGACACGGGCGGGATTCGAACCCGTGATCTCTGCCGATTCGTGGCAACGCTCTAACCTCCGAGCCACCGTGTCTTACACGCATCAGTTAAAATTTGTATTTGTGTTCTCTATTACATATATTCTTTAAGATAACGCCAACTAATTTTTTATTACGCACTTTTATTAATTTTTAAAGCATATTTATGCTGAATTTTAAAAAAATATTTTTCTCTTTAATGTAATCACATTAAATTTCAGCATAAATATGCTTTAAAAATCAATAAATTGCGTAAACCCATGTTAATTGTCTTTTACTTAATTTACTTAACGGCACGTAAAAGTCCACAGCACGTTATAGATTCTTTATTTTATCTTTATTTCTTCTTTCAGTTTTTTAGGTGGAAGAAAACGTACATTCGACACGGTAAGTGAAAAAAAACTTACAGCCATGCGAGATAAAAATTTTAAAGTTATTATATTTTCAAAGCAAAGAAATATAACTTTCTACTCTACGCAAGTTTCTCATACTTAAAAGGAGACCACAGCTTCAGCTATATTGTACTATGAGCCTCAACTGAATAAACTTTTTCAATGTTTTTTTATCGTGCGTCATAATACACGGATTTTAAAAATGTGAAAATACGACTTTCAAACCAGAAATTGATTTAAAAAACGAAACGTGGTAAACGTGTCACCGTCATAGACCAGTACTAGAAGTAAGGCAATACCAGATTAGTAATAAATTAAATAAAGTTGTGATAACACATCACGATAACAGTCACGATAGCCGAGTGAATGGGTGATTGGAATTCGAATAAAGAGACCCGAGTTCGATCCCCAGGGTGGCAGGCTTGTACCAATGGGTTTTTTCAAAAACTTATGTACGATTTTTATTGTTGGCTTGGACATTAAGACGGCTATGGACTCTCCTTCAGTCGCGTTGTCCCAAAAATACCTTCGGTGGAATGTGAATGGAAACGACTTAATTGTCTAGAACTCTGTCTACCCCTATATTGGAAATGAATAAATTTATTTTATTTGCCCCCGTGAAGATATTTATTTTATTTATTTAAAATGTGATAAAGCTAATAAGTGTATTCCCTAACACAGATAATCTAATTCAAGACCCTTCCTTTCGACGCATATAAAAAAATTAAGTACTTAATTTTACGTAAGTCGTACGTAATTATGTAAATAGACGACCTTCGTGGACGAGTAACTTACACATCGGTTAAAATGGCGTCGCTAGCTTTGAGGTCACGTGTTCGACTCCCAGTCGGTACAATGCAGGAAAACCTTTTTCTACATTTAGTCGAGGTTGGGTATTTGTGGTACCTTCCTTGTTTCTGATTCCATGATATAAGGGTATAAGCTGCTCACTTTGGGATCAGAGCAATATTTGTGGTATTGTCTTTTTCTATGTACATTTTTATTACATTAAAATAATTTGTCCTATTAAATTAAACGAATTATTCTAGATACTAAGGGCAAAATTTGCACATAAGCGCTAAAAAAAACCAGCGAAATAGACTTAAATAAACCTGAATTTATGAAAAGTTGTGATGTGCATTGTTCAAGTAAAATACAGCAAATGCATTGCTTTGTGAGAATAATGCAGAGAGTATTATTTAATTGGTTTTTTTTTTTTTGGGATCATCTACTCGTATTCACAGCAAGCAAAGCTTTGTCGAACATTCACTGACTCTCAAGTGAGCTAACACGGATAGAACAGATAAAAGATAATTTGAACAAGATTGACTTTTAGTAAAACGCTATAAAAGAATAGATATGAAAAAAAAACCTTTAATTTTTAAATTCAGAACATTGTTTCAGTATCCGGATTTTGAATTTTAATGCGACCGCTAGAAAGCGGAAACTCTTCTACAATTTAAATGAGAATATAAAACGTGCCACCAGATGTTTGTACCTGTCGTGAACAATTTCACAAAGTGGTTGTCTATGCTTAACTTGTTACCAAATTATCTTAAATAGGTTTTTTAATTCCAAATAAACTTTGGTGGAAAGTGGGTCGTAAGGAACTTTAGACATTATAAAAAAAGGTAATTGAAAATTTTTATGTTTCTTCTCTGTTACAGTAATCTCATTATGAAATGGTGTTAGATTAAAAAACTATGATCGATAGATATAATGTTTGTTTATTTATATCAATGAATGGTTTGATCTTATGATAAGACGAAGACATAATAAAATATATTATCACCTTCTCGGAAATAATTACACCACCACTGGAGCAGAATAATGGAAACGACTTAATTGTCTAGAACTCTGTCTACCCCTATATTGGAAATGAATAAATTTATTTTATTTGCCCCCGTGAAGATATTTATTTTATTTATTTAAAATGTGATAAAGCTAATAAGTGTATTCCCTAACACAGATAATCTAATTCAAGACCCTTCCTTTCGACGCATATAAAAAAATTAAGTACTTAATTTTACGTAAGTCGTACGTAATTATGTAAATAGACGACCTTCGTGGACGAGTAACTTACACATCGGTTAAAATGGCGTCGCTAGCTTTGAGGTCACGTGTTCGACTCCCAGTCGGTACAATGCAGGAAAACCTTTTTCTACATTTAGTCGAGGTTGGGTATTTGTGGTACCTTCCTTGTTTCTGATTCCATGATATAAGGGTATAAGCTGCTCACTTTGGGATCAGAGCAATATTTGTGGTATTGTCTTTTTCTATGTACATTTTTATTACATTAAAATAATTTGTCCTATTAAATTAAACGAATTATTCTAGATACTAAGGGCAAAATTTGCACATAAGCGCTAAAAAAAACCAGCGAAATAGACTTAAATAAACCTGAATTTATGAAAAGTTGTGATGTGCATTGTTCAAGTAAAATACAGCAAATGCATTGCTTTGTGAGAATAATGCAGAGAGTATTATTTAATTGGTTTTTTTTTTTTTGGGATCATCTACTCGTATTCACAGCAAGCAAAGCTTTGTCGAACATTCACTGACTCTCAAGTGAGCTAACACGGATAGAACAGATAAAAGATAATTTGAACAAGATTGACTTTTAGTAAAACGCTATAAAAGAATAGATATGAAAAAAAAACCTTTAATTTTTAAATTCAGAACATTGTTTCAGTATCCGGATTTTGAATTTTAATGCGACCGCTAGAAAGCGGAAACTCTTCTACAATTTAAATGAGAATATAAAACGTGCCACCAGATGTTTGTACCTGTCGTGAACAATTTCACAAAGTGGTTGTCTATGCTTAACTTGTTACCAAATTATCTTAAATAGGTTTTTTAATTCCAAATAAACTTTGGTGGAAAGTGGGTCGTAAGGAACTTTAGACATTATAAAAAAAGGTAATTGAAAATTTTTATGTTTCTTCTCTGTTACAGTAATCTCATTATGAAATGGTGTTAGATTAAAAAACTATGATCGATAGATATAATGTTTGTTTATTTATATCAATGAATGGTTTGATCTTATGATAAGACGAAGACATAATAAAAATATTATCACCTTCTCGGAAATAATTACACCACCACTGGAGCAGAATGATGGAAAATCTATTTTTACCTCTACTTTATTCCGAACATCAGTTATTAGTAAAGAAAAGAAAAAAAATATCTCCAGCTCATACGCAGTAGATCTGCAAACTAAATTTTAACGATATGTCACTTTCTAGAGTTGGTTTTTTCGTTTCATGAAGTTTTAATGGATCACGAAGTTTGCCCCATACTGGTGTAGCCAGAGGTCGTGACAATTGGAATCTTTTCGTAACATTTCACCGAGGCTGGAATCAATTTATGTCCACCCATCAATCGATAACAGCGCTCCTGGTTCGAATTTCGTATGACCTAACCACTCGGGTATCTTAACTCCAAACAATCTCACTTCAAAAATAGGAAATTAAAGTTGCAAACGCTTCACAGCAATATTTCAAATATATAATCGGAAGACTTTTTGACAAAATCAAGCAACGAATAACGCAGAAAACGATCTTAAATGCTGTGCTCTAATGACTATAATTATTTGGACAAATATTGACGACATTTTCGTGTTGTTATTGTTTTCGCAAGCCGTTACCAGAGGCGCCGTTCTGTAAGATAAATCCATTTCTAAAATTAATATTGGCTCACTTAATGATTTCATTCATGCAATAAATTCCATTATTGGATTTGTTAGCTAAGGAAAAATTTGCCATAAAATATCACGCTTCTGGCTCTCCATATTTATCGAGACGACTTTTTTTAAATCATACAATAATAAATTACGGATCCATAGAAAATTGGGTATTAATATGTTGTAAATGTATTTTAAATGTTTATAAATGCAGATAGACGAGTTTAACTTGATAAATTAATTTGGATGTATATATTTGTTTAATATTTTTAACTCATAACTGTGTTATATGTAATCCGATTTCGAAAAATTCTTTTTCTTTGAAAGCAGCAACACTTCCAGTGTTGTCCCACACCAGGTTCATCACGTCAGGATCACATCAGGAATCCCAAAAAAAAAAAAAAAAAACAAAACAATATCTCAAATTTTATAAGCATTTTGAGTTGTTTGTTTCTGTAAGTATAAGGATTCTGAACCATCTGAGCCGCCTGATTAAGACTACCGGCTTCACCTACTGCTTGGTTATGTGCCTTCCGATGTTTGTGCCCTTAAACAATGATGGTATTTATCAAGTACTCTTACTTATGTTTCTACATTAATAAGGCAAAAAAAAATTACCGCCTTCAAAAAACACGAAAAGGCAAAGAATAATAGTTAAATGACAAGCTCTTCTGCTGTATTATCCTAACCGACCTGGTGCCAATCTTAACCACATCAGTAAGTAGTGCTTACAAGCTTAGCTGGGTTAGCTTTGTTCTTTTTGAAGATGGTTCAATACTTTTTTTGATGTGAAACATCTATAGCCGCACGTAAAACCGATTTCTGGCGTCGCGACGCATGCCGTGCACGTACGTAGTAGTGTTTAATTATAAACCTTAATTCTCAGGTAATAGGGTGTAAATTAGTATACCTTTGTATGCACGCTATACAAAGGTATACTAATTTACACCCTATTACCTGAGAATCAAGGTTTATAATTAAACACTGAAATCCCTTTTTTATATTTAATTAATTATATTCATATTAGTGACTATGTAAATTATATTAAGATTTCATTTTTACATGAAAGGTCATTCCTTATAGTCAAAAATGTTCAATAATTTTTAAAACGAATAAACATAAACTACCATTAAAATTAGCTGGAGATTTTAATGTAAATTTGCAAGAGCTGAATCACTGCCATTAATGACATTTCTTCAAAAAGAATTTCAATTACAAATCAACAACAATCCAAAAGAATCTACTACCAAATATGGAACAACTATAGATGCTGTAATTGTGAGATATCTTGATAATGTTTTATCCAATACTTTTGTAACGTATTAAATAAATATATAAATATCTTCACACAATTTCCAATACAGGGGTAGACAGAGGTCAAGTCTAGACAATTAAGTCCCTATGACCCACCTTCCACCGAAGATATTTTCGGGACAACGGGACTTTACTACTACGGGACTTTTGTAAAGTAGTTTAGTTATCATCGACCAATCGTCACAGTAATACCGGCAGAGGAAACATCGAATATAACTATAACTGAAGTCACAGAGAGAGAGAGAGAGCAAATATTTAAATTGTGGCCACTTGATATTAATATAGAATTTTTATAACAAATGTAAATAAATGTTTATTAAATAAAGTTACCATTTTCTGTAAGAAATTCGTAATACTTCATTTTTCATTAGTATTTTGTTAGTACTTCATTTTTTCATTCCTGTAATAATATTATCTTTTATGCATATTACATGTACACACACGATGTTTCACATCTGCCAGGCGTCCCATGACGGCTCACATTTTTTTTTCTTTTTAGAACACATTCATTAACCATAGTACGAGATACGATAGTGGTTAGGTGATCGGATTTCACATGAGGTAACACGAATTCAGTTCCCAAAAGGGAGGCTCGTACCAATAAGTTTTTTTCCAACCTAATGTTCGATACTAAGACGGAAACAGACTTTCCACCGATCACGATTTCCCAAATGTGGTCTACAGTACAGCTACCGTGAAATGTTGGTTCTTTGACCTTAACCGTGAAATTATTATTTTTTTTTAAATTGTTAACCATATACATAACCATTAAAGTCTGTCACCAAGAGTGGTAGAAAGACCCTCTTTCTTCCCGAAGGTTTTAAGTGGCCACCCAGGGGAAAAGCCTTGGAATTACTATTGTGCTATATCTTCCGATCGATGGCGACATACGTAGCTCGAAAAATCAGATCAAAATGAAGCAGACCAGTGACTGGAATTAAAGGTGCGAGGCGATTGATAATGCGATCAAAAAATCGCTTGCCAAGCGAGGCAAACTTTGTGTAATGTAAGGTTGATTAATATTAGTTCATAAAATAGTGAGGTTATATTGGAAAGATTGGTTTGCGAGCATTCTGGAATAAATCAAGTGATTTGTGTTTCTTTGTTAATATATGTATGTTTATACTTTTTCCACATTGTCTCAGCTTTCTGGGCGTCTTTACGGGAGTTTGTGGTACCCTGGGCGTTTTATGATTTAACTCAAGTGCTTTTCATACTGCATTTATATAATCAAAGCAAGGGTGCTGTTATCCGTATGTTGGTGTGTATTATTATTTATTATAAAATTTATGTTCCGTACATGCCGATCAGCCATTAATGTTTTAAAATATCCCGGCAGAGATATAAATAACTCACTAACATCGAACGTAAAATATCTCGTTCCCATGATCATTGTAACTTTAAGTGCGACAGCTGAAATGTCAGTTTATTTTACGATGTTTAAAAATAAAGTTTATTGCTATATGGATAGTTGTATGGATAACAATACAAGAACAACGTTACACACTGGCTTCAGCTACGTACTTTGATTTCTGAGTAAGAAGCTAAAGCCAGTGTGTTATGGTATCAGAAACAAGAAACCTACCTCAAAAAGTAGTTTTGGGTTCGTCCCCGTAGTAAAAAGTAGTACCTCGGCGGGGAATCGAACTCGGAACCTCAGAACTCGGCATATTTTGAAAACCGGTGCGTACGATAAACGATCACGGAAGTCGCTAAAAATATAAATAATTAAATATACGTACATTGGCTGCGTTGTCTCAATTTTTTAATTTATAATTACATACAATAATTTACTAACTATACTCCATTAAAATACTAAAGAGTTTCATAATTAACAGAATATAAATGTATGTATATGAAATATAAATTTTCTGTCTGATGTTGATCAAGTATGCCTTTTATCTATTACAAACATTTGTTTATTGTACCTCAAGATATACTATACTATACTATACTAGATAAAAAATAAGCAGACCATTGGGGGGCAGCAGTGTCTACATTGCGACTGGTACAGCGATCGCTAATTCGCTTACCAAGCGTGGCGATTATGGCAAACCTTGCACTTGGCCTAAATGTTTCATGTAAAATAAATAAAATACTAATTAAATTCTTTTCTATTTATACTTTATGCCTGTAAACTTCTTTTAATGAAGTATTTCAATACCCAATAGAGTGGTGGGTAGTGGCATTCGAAGGTAAGGATTGCGGGTTTGAATTCCGTAAGGAGAAAACACTTGAGTGATGAATATTTTTACTCGGGTCATGGAGGTTTATAAATATGCCGAGTATTTGGGTTATTGAAATTCGAGTCGTGTGACCCGAGTTCGATCCCCAGGTAGCAAGCTCGTACCAATGGTTTTTTTCAAAGACTTATGTCCGATTTATATCATTGGCTCGGACATAAAGATGATGACGGGCTCAACACCTGTGACGTTGTCCCAAAAATAGCTTCGGTTGAAGATTAGTACAAACGACTTAATTGTCTAGACTCCTGTACTGGAAATGGCGTGAAGATATATATTTATGAATATTAACTTAGGTTAATATATATCTATGAAAGTATTTTTTACTTTTAGTTTGGGCACAAAGAGAGCGATAGGCACAAAACATGTCACGTTTTCCTGTATTTACTATGGTGAAAGGTGGGTCAAAGGGACTTCTTTAACTATTCCCCTGCCTACCTCGGTATCGGAAAAATAAGTGAAATCAAAAAACCATTTTTGTCACCAAATAACAGTGAATTTCCTTGGTGATACAATTTGAAAGGTATAAACGGTTAATATTCTCTCGTATATGGCCGTTTGGCCATGTCACCAGTAGCCGTGTCTTATAATAATATGTTACCGTTTAAAAATATGGTATACTTATTTAGCTAAGAGTCGTCTAGGTTGTTGTGTCTGTGGTCATTGTTGCCAAACTGTCAAACATCTTTACACACTTAAAGTCAACTAGTAACCATGCGCCATACCCAAACATTATTAAGAGTAGTCCAATCCATCATAAAAAAAAGCGGTCTCCAATGCCTTGACCTCTTGCAGCTTCATTATTAATAACTTGTATTCCCTTATTACGTTGGCATTCTGTTATGGTAATTAAATCTCAAAAATTATTGTTTATCATTGGCCGTAGAATTTATGAATTCCTGCGTAAAATATTTCTTAATATAATATTTCATTTTATTTCCTTCCTATTTCTGCCGCTATGAAAATTTAAATTATAAATTCTGGAATAACGTTTTTTATATAACTATACTTTAGAATTGTAAAACGTATGACCTTGTCGTGTTCTTATATTTTATCTTGCATTTACGGTATTTTCCCTTTACCTCTAATGACAATTAGGAGGCAAAATTAATCAGATTACTAAAAAATTAGATCAAAATAAGTACAAGAGTACGGCAACATCTATGTCTCCACATAAAAAGCTCGCTACTCGGTTACTCAAATCAGATATGGAATTTCACCAAGCAACGAGAGTCGTAAGTGTCATATATATATACATATTGTATATGTATTTGACACTTACTATACTATACAATATGTATATGTATTTGACACTTATATACACTTATCGATCAAATTTAAAGCTGAGACTGATTTGTGTAAAAGGTGTACGTCATTTATTTGCGTATACAAATATATCATTGCAACTTCGTCAACATTGTTAACAAATCACACGAAGCCTTTAAAACATTAAAGACATTAATTAAGACATCGTGACAGATGGTAAGCTTGTCGCTATCTTTATCTCCAAGCTAACTATATAAATAGTATATAAGTAGTTGAAAAAACTTATTGGTACGAGCCTACTACCTGGGAATCGAACTCAGGTCTCTTGACTCGAATTCCGATCACCTTACGACTGCGTATCGTGACTTTAAAAAAACATATTAATTATATTGTTATTACTGGTTTCTGCCCGCAAATGAATCCCCGTAGTATCTTTAAATTACCGCGGAAGTTCTTAATATAGCGGATTAAAAGCCCCACATCCAACCTCTTACTATATTAAAAAACAGTCAATCAAAATTAGGTCTCGGAACTCTGCTTCGGAAATCGTAGAATTTTTAAATAAAATAAATAAATATCTTCACGAAATTCCCAATACAGGGGTAGACCTTCGATCAACCTTCCACCGAAGACATTTTCGGAACAACGTGAAAGGTGGTGAGCCCGTCGCCGTCTTTGTGTCCAAGCCAACGATATAATTCGGGCATAAGTTTTTTGAAAACCTCATTGGTCTGCCACCTAGGGATCGAACTCGGGTCTCTCGTCTCGAAATTCCGACCACCCAGCCATTTGACTATCGTGATAATTTGACATTGATTGTGAATTTTGAAGGATATAAAGTACGATTATAATATACTTTTACTCATATGATATATAATCGGTGGAAGGTGAGTCGAAATGATTTAATTGTCTACACCTCTTTCTACCCCTTTATTGGGAATGACGTGAAGATATTTATTTATTTACTTTATACTTTTGTACCACTGGATGTAACATCCAGATCTTTTCATCTGTTCTGGCGTGATTGTGTAACAAACATCCGTTCATCCAATGCAGTGGTAAAATATTCATGTACATACTTCTTCTCCCTGGCCATTCTATCGTGTGCAATGAAGTTGCTTAAAAATTGCTTTTAAGGTATACTAAAGGAAAGAGGTAGCGATTTAAGAGTGTATTAAAACATTTAATTTTATTTATTCTTTCATTCAAAATAGTAGAAATTCTGAACAGTATCATTTAAATCACACAAAAACGGAGTAAAAATAGCTCGACGCCTGCAGCCATTTTAACGCCAGGTAAATTATGTACTAAAAAAATCTTTTGGTACACGGCAGAAGAAAGGATTTCTTTTTGTTTGATGTTGACCCTTGTCCATTTACCTGAGAGCGTACGAATATTTGTATTAAACGTTGCAGAGTGGGAACAACGAAGAGCACTTAATCGATTTCCTTTTTAGGGCCCTACAGCTAATAGACTTTTATTTTAGATAGAGCACTTATGTTATTTACCCAAGAAGTACTAAGTATTTACCACTCACCACCTGATCACATAGTACGTGTATTTATCTTTAATTACAAAGCTCCAGAAAATTTATTTTTCTCAATATCTTTCATTCTCTCAAAATAATGCCCCTATTTCTTTGGGATCTGAACTAATCTTCATATGTATAAATTCCTGTGAGGTGCTTTCTTACCACAAGGGGATTGGCGATCGCTGTACCAGAGACCTAGCACCTTAGACACATAAATATGGGTCATTGCCGTGGTGGTATCCGCTTTAGCATATTTTGCCATTTTTCTTCTCGTGGGTGTCATAAGAGGCAACTAAGGGAAAAGGACTATTGAAAATAGCAATGGTTACCGAGAGATGGGGGAACCATCAGAATTGAATTATTTTTAGAGTGATTTCATCTTCTCTGCAAACCTGCGACATCTGCCATACCTTGGCCTCTTGTCTCCGAGCAACCATGCCATGTTGTCTAGATATCATTCCTATTAAATATATTTTTACCGCTTTTTTTAACATAATTTAACCGTTTTCTAAACGATCAAAAATATGTCAAATACGAGGTAGACACGTGCCAGTGGGTTTTTCAAAACTTATGTACGATTTTTTTCGTTTGCTTGGATCTAAATACGGCGTTGTCCTGAAAATAAAAGTTCCCGCAATTCCCAATACAGGGGTAGGCAGAGGTCTAGACAAATAAGACATTTCGACCCACCTTCTTCCGAAGATATTTTTGGACAACGTGACAGGTGATGAGCCCGTCGCCGTATCAATGTCCAAACCAACCATATAATTCGAACATGAGTTTTGAAAAAAACCCATTGGTCTACAACCTGGGGATCGAAGTCGGGTCTCTCAACTAGAAATTCCCATCACCCTACCACTTGGCTATCGTGACTATAAAAATGTATATGAAATGTGACCCAATAAGACTAAAATGTTTAAACCTCTTGCTACACCTGTATTGAGACACTACTCGTAAATATATTACGAGTAAGCAATTCCTTAGTTTATTTTATACCAATGTATACATTTATAGATACACATATAAGGTTAGCTCATTTTAAGTAATAAAATGTGCGGGCTCAAAGAATTGTGGTTGAGAATGTGACCGAAGAAACTTTCCTTCAAATTATAAGTAATAAAACAGTAATAAACAGTTTTTCATAGCCATTTTATGGAGGTGAGCATTGGTCAATTGATCAGAGACTCATTCAAAGTTCCATTATATTCCACGAATCCATATTTAATATCCTCATTATCCGTATATTCTTCAAATACAGTACATGAGTAACCTATCATACTTGGATGTTTGTTCCATTTTCATGACTCAATGTTTTTTTATTGGAGTACGGTAAAGTACGAGCAATCGACCTGATGGCATGATAAGAATACATCTACGGAATTTTTACAGACTTCTCCGTTAGATGAAAACAATGATATTTAATCTTCGTTACTTGGGTCATTGCCGAGGGGTCGGTGATCAGAATCTGGTCACCCACCCCTCGTGGTTCGAATCTGGTCTCTTGAGTTCTATCCTTAAGACTCGCATTTATGGGTTTCTTCAAACACTTTTATAAGATTTTTATCGTTGGCTTGGATATAAAGACGGCGATGGGCTCACCATCTGTCACGTTGTTCCAAAAAAGTGTCTTCAGTGACAGGTGGGTCGAAAGGACGTAATTGTCTAGACCTCTGTCTACCCCTGTATTGGGAATGGCATGAAGACATTATATCGTAACTACTTACTTCGATAAATAAATGAATATGATATTTTGTTTCCCAGAAAAATACAGGTATTCTATAGAAAAGATTCGAAACAAATTTTTCAGGATTTCGAAATTATACGCGAACGTCGCGTTGGGCTTTATCTACTACATGATAACATGCAAGGTGAAATTTAAATGGACTTGGAAATGAAAACCGCGAATAATAATAATCGAACTTTATAATGTATAAAAATATCATATATCGAATTATTCGTCAACAAAGGAATTCGAAGTCCGATTGTAAAAACATTAAGGTTCTTAAACATACATAAGCGGTGTAGACAAAAGCTCGAAGCTAGCAACAAAATGTTTATTCCTTAATCTTTGCCTAAGCAGTCGCACAGACGTCAGTCACATTTCTCATTAACTCTTTATGAGTATATAGGCTAATATCTACATTTATCAGCCTTTGCTGTGAAGATATTATGTGTAAAACGAAACAACAAAATTTTAACCATTTTTATTTAACCCTTCAGCTTCTATATAATAAAAATAATATCGATTCTAAGTTCGTATTTTTTAACTCCAGAACTATCGGCAACTCACAATGTATACAAAGAGTAACTGAACATCAAAACATTATAGAATAACGAAAAGTTAATATTTTTAATTAATTTTATTCCATCTATTTACTATGGTTTTGCTAGATTTAATCTCTGTCTATTAATAAAAGTTAGTTCTGAAGTCAAATCAATATCAGAATAATAACAGTAATGAAACAAAAAAGTAACCACTTGTGTTAAATATATTTTAATAGCCAAGATTTTCTCTCATCTCAGCTAAATAAGCTAAATAAAGAGAGAAAACCTACACAACTTCACCTTGTTCATATCTTGGAATATAATATATTAAATAAAAAGCGAATCTGCCTGAAGCTACAAAACCTTTTCAACGTCTAGGTTGTTTCGTGACAGTTACAAGTATAATTAATATAATATAGTCACTTATGTATTATACCGTATATTATACCAGACAAAATTCAGCAAACCGTTGACGTTTGGCAGCAGGTGCCTGGTACTGCGACCGCCAATCCGTTTGCCAAGCGTAGTGAAATAATAATAAATAAATATCTTCACGCCATTCCCTATACAGGGGTAGACAGAGCTCTAGACAATTTAGTACCTTCCACCGAAGACATTTTTTGGGACAACGTGACAGATGGTGAGCCAGTTGCGGTTTCTATGTCCAAGACAACATTATAAATCATACATAAGTTTTTGAAAAGCCATTGGTATCAGCCTTGGGGGTCGAAGTCGGGTCTCTTGACTCGAATTTAGATCACCCAACTACTCGGCTGTCATGACTTGTGTCGGCGAAGCTTGGTGGTTATTGCAAACCCTTTCGTACTGGAGAGGCCATTTTGCTTATTATCACTTTTAACAGCAATTATAATGATAAGATATTTTAGCTTTCTGTCCATGAAACAATTTTTGAAATCAGTTTAGTGGATAAGCTTTACGTAACAAATATACAAATAAATAAATATATTCACGCAATTCCCAATAAAGGGGTAGACAGAGGTCTAGTCTAGACAATTAAGTCCCTTCGACCCACCTTCCACCGAAGATATTTTCGGGACAACGTGACAGGTGGTGAGCCCGTCGCCGTCTTTATGTCCTAGCCAACGATATAATTCGTATATGACTTTTTTTGAAAAACCAATTGGTACGAGCCTGCCACCTGGAGATCGAACTCGGGTCTCTCGCACCACTAACACCCATACAGAGGAAATGTAGAACAACTTTTTTCTTTGACCCAACCGGGAATCGAACCCCTGACGACACCTTGAAAACCGATGTTTACGCCACTCGTCCACGGAGGTCGTCGAATGTAAGTAACCATCAGATGGCGGAGTAAACATCTTGAAAAGTATACTGGCACTGTGATCGCCTAAGTAAGCAATCGATTATAACAAGCCTCTCGTACGGGAGAGGCCTATGTTTTGCAGTAGATTTTAACCGTCCGTTATGATGTTACCATAAGGTAAAATTAATATATTCCTTTTATCTCACCAGTCCTCTTACTTCAATGGAAAGCATGAAAAGTATTTATTTAGTACAGGAAATATTTTCCCCATTCCCTGCCATTCCCTCTGCTCCCTATATCTTCCCCTTCTTAATTTATGCTTAAATCATAATGTCTAAGAATAACATATTCATTAGAATACTAAATATACGGCTATTCTAATATGCTAATAGTTTTACCTTTTATATATTGACTAGGCCGTCGTGATATCGGCTTAAGAGTATGCCACCCCCTTTCTATTTGCGGGGATCGTAAATTTAGGTAAGAGAGAGCCTTGAAAATATCAATGGCTACCGACAAATGACGGATTAATCATTTCGAAATAATACCAGACCAAAATGAGCTGCTGGTGACGCAGCAGCATGTAAATTACAGCATTTCTGGTTTTGTGATCAATAATCCGCTTGCCGAGCGTGGCGATTGTGGTAAACCCTCTCACGGGAGAGCCGTATCTTCAGTAGTGGATTATTACAGGCTGGCCAATTTAAATTCAGATCTTGAATTTAAAACCGGAGACTCAAGTTCAATCCTCATATGTAAAGCTTGTATTAACACATTTTTGAAATTTTATATATAATTTTGAGTTTATGGCTTGGTCTAAAACGACGACAGTTTCACCATATTACATGGGTGGAATGTTTAGATTTATCTAGATCTATGACCACTGCCTGATGTATCTAATCTAACACAGTATTTTCTGTACAAAAGTCATTACTAATTCTTTATCTATATATTTTATATTCAAAATACTAACATATCTTCATACAGCGACGAAACCACCTAATGTAAAGATCCTGTACCTCCTTTTGCATTGCATGTTTATCTGATTAATTTTCTTTAATATACGCACGATGGGGTATCGGAGTAGATTATTACCATCTTCGAACGATTTGCTCGAATGATTTTTAAAAGATAAGGTCACGACGACCTCGACACCAGTCATTACCATTTATTTTTAAATTTTATTTTAAAGAGATATTAATTTATTTATCACTAAGATTGATAAAAATAGCAAGGCATATATGGAAGCGAAACCTGGGTAAGCCAGAAGAAGCATAAAAGTAGGTTGAATGCAGTGGAGATGAGATGCGACTTCGTAAAATGAGCGGCGTGCGGTCTCTTCGTATCAGATCAAGAGTTCTCGAATACGTAGACTTGCGCAAGTACGAAGAAAATTATGAATCTGAAAGAAGCGAAGGACTTTTTCTTAGAAGCTTTTTATGATACACAGATAGTTATTGCAGTGAACTAGTTTTATTCTCAAAAATATTCTCAGTGACAACGAAACTTTCATTTTCATTATCGATTTTCCAGCATAGAGCGTATTTCCAAGACCTGATGGCCTATTTGGTAGTGACCCTGCCTTCAAAGCTTCCATAACTATTTAATGAATTTTGAGGAATAGAAATTATATAATTATAAATTTGAGGAGGTTTAAGAGTACTCGGATACTTAGATGTGCGTGTATGAAGAGTATTGTTAGTATTGCTGTAGTAAGTAGTATTGCTAGTAATAGAATGGCAGACAAAAAAAAAACATTTTGATGACGAGATTCGAACCCTCCACCTTTAGCTTCGTAGTCAGGGTCACTACCAACTAACCTATATACTAAATTTAGATTTATTGTATGAGTTGAATAAGTTATTCCATTTAATACTTATTAAGTATTCCAGAAATCGAAAAAATAAACTGCATATCACTTTTGGATTCAAACCCACAACTTTCGCCATACCGAGGGATCGCTCTTGCTCCGAGCCACCGTGTATAACTCGCATCAGTTGAAATTTTTCTTAAGCGTCGAGTCGTTGTCGCCACATTTTTTGGATATTATTCTTCTACGTACCGTATTACGTTGTCCCGAAAATATCTTCGGTGGAAGGTGGATCGAAGGGACTTAATTGTCTAGACTCGAAAATTGTAGTATGTTTGATATTTATGACGTTAATTTTACAAACTTTTATGAAGAGTAGGTCGAAAAGACTTCATCGTATAGACCTCTGTAGATAGAGGTCTACACTCATTTTCTGGTGTGGCTGAGTATTGAGAAAATGCATGAAGATTAAAAAATATTTTCTTTTACTTGTATTTAGAATAAGTGAAACATAATTTGAACTATAAATTATTTGTGTTCTTCGATATTTTAGTTTTTTAGGAATTCAAATAAAAAATTTAAGAAACAGAGATCTCAGGGAAAGGCCTTTGCCTAAAACTGACATAAAATTTTACACGAACTTTTTTCATATGATAAATGTAATTGATTTCTCAGAAATTGCTCTGTAAGTTGGGGTGACATTTCGTTTTTAGATTATCCCCAAAAACAATTTTTGACCCAAAGAAAAGAGGAAAAAATTTTATGTGACAACTGTTAGAAAATTATAGTATGTTTGATATTTATGACGTTAATTTTAGTAAAATCGTAGAAGTTAAGATTTCAGGCACTTTGTAAGTAAATCTGTTAAATACACGATTTTTGTTATAAAAACAAAAATCGTGGATACGAAATCCTTCTAACGTACTTCAACGTTAGACATTAACTGATTTTGTCACTTCGTCGGTGACTCGAGGCAATTTTTCCTTTTACTGAAATTGCAAGGTTACAAATGTAAGTCAGAAACTGTATAAAGATATGTCAGTCAGCGGAATCAAGACATTTTATTTTATAGCTAGATTTTGCCCTGATAACTTGATCGATCCTACTAAACACATATATATGTAATCTTCTTGTAAGTACTCCTAGACACTTCTCTACCTATATGGGTAGAGGAGTGTTGTTCGGGGAGCACTTTTAATGAAGAGCAGATAACAGGATTTCTGTGTCATATATTTCTTCTGTTACCTCATAACCTTGTAATACGAGATATAAAACTTGAAGAATATCCTTTTAAATAAAAAAACGTATATGTTTTTTTATTCAAAAGGGAATTCTTCAAGTTGCCCACGGTTGCAAACAGCACTGATGATGGAATCTCAAGAAAATCAAGTTTATGAGTATTCATCAGAAAAGATATTGAACTATTTGTATATATCTTTACTTATAAAGAACTGGACGTTTAAAGGTTTGACTAGCTATTAGGATTACGATATGGTTTTCGCATATCGTACTCCTCCTTATCATTACCATCGGCTTCATCCTAATCGACTTTATGTACTGCTAAGTATAAATAAAATAAAAATAATAATAAGATCTTCACGCTTTTCCCAATACTCAATAATAGACATAGGTCCCGACAATTAAGCTCTTTCGACCCACCATACACCGAAGACATATTTTAAGACAAGGTTACAGGTGATAAGCCTCACGCCGTGTTTATGTCCAAGCCTAGGACATACAAAGCTTTCATAAGATTTATTTGAAAAAAAAAACCGTTGGTACGAGCCTGGGAATGAACCCGACCTGGGTTGATTCGAATTCGAATACCCAACCAGTCGACTATCGTTGCTATTGTTACTACTGCAATTAAGTGAAAAAAGAGTAAAAAAATACTAATTTACCTTAACTAGTATCATGGTGATTCAAATAAAATATTGTAATATGCACTACTTAATGATTTATTTAAAGACAGTGCCAAGAACGAAACACATTAAAAGCAATTTTATTCCAAAAGTCTCACCGCTAGGTAAGGCAAGGTATGCCCTAAATATTTGCAATATTTTATCAATAATTAATCTGACCTCTGTCTTACCCTCTTATAGACCTAATTACACGTTATGGCGGTAATAACAACCTTTATTAATGTCTAAAGTACATTATCTAAGCCATCAAAGGTGTTAGTGAGGTCTCGAAAATGCTATATATGGTCGTAATATGAGTTACGAGAGAGATTAATTTTTATTACTATATTTAGTTCATTACTCTGTAAATAAACATGGAGGTGATTAAGTTATAGAACTAGTTTACTCTGTAATATTAATCTTACTTACTTATTACGCAATTTTTATTGATTTGTAAAGCATATAAGTTATGGTGAACATTTATGTTATTAAATTTAACTAGAAAAAATGTTTTCAAATTTCGACTGACACGGGCAGGATTCGAACCCGCGACCTCTGCCGAACCGTGGCGTTGTTTCTCTTTAAATTTAATAACTTACTTAGATAAGGAGTTAGCGACCTCCATGGACGAGGGGTGTACACACCGGTTTTCAAGGTGTCGATTCCCGGTCGGATCAATGTGGAAAAGACTTCTTCTACATTTTCTCTATGTACGTATGTGTGTATTATATACGTTCGCAGAGAAAGTCATCAAATACTTGTTGCGATGGCTTTATGTTTTGTAACAATGTGTGGCAGACAGTAATACCTCAGCTATTCAAACAGATCGATAACATTTCACAGGAAAGTTATTTTCTTTAGAAGTTCAAATTTAAAAATCATGTCGCGCGGTTAAGGCATAAGAAATAAACTTGGCCTTTTAATGTATATTCATTAATATTTCTCAACGTATTTAATTATTTCTAAGATATATCCCCTTGTTTTGAAACCCTTATCAAGAATATGAAAAGAGTCTTAATAGCTAAGTTCAAAACAACTGGTTCGACGTTTGAATTCGCTATTCGACGTTGATATAATTTTATCTTCATGCAATTTTCCAAATATTGAACTGGGCCTTTCGACCCATTTTACATCAAAGTTTGTTTTGGAAAATACGCCAAGTGGTAAGCCTACCACGGCTAACGGTACAATAATATATACAAAAAAAATATATAAATATTTAATAATAAATATATATACATAAATACACATTAACGTCCATGGCTTGAATACAAACATTAATATTTTTTACACAAATGTTTAAGACGGATTCGTACACGCAGATTATAGCTTCGAATGAAAATACCAACTTGGCTATCGGGTGATAACAAATTTCAAACAAATTTTATGAAACGTGACTCCATTTTGATTAACTGGGTAGTGTTATTAATAATTTTATTTTGGTCGTAACGCTGCCTCATTGTTAGGGTTGATTTCCCACGATAAAAAAATCCAAATTTGTGCTCGTTTTAAATTAAGCGCGAAACTTCTGGATTAACTTTTTACTAAAGGCGTACTTTTATAGTACTTACTATCCCTGCAAATGCGATCTTAAAAATTTGCAATGTTGAATTTTTTTTTATCTCAACGTAAATTTTCAATTCTGTAGTAGACAGAGACATTGGCAAGTAATTTCGACCTAACTTTTACTGAATCCTATTTAGGACAACGTGACAAGCGGTGAGCCTATCAGTATTAGTATCCAAGCCAACGCTAAAATATGCTTACATAGATAAAAAAAATACTTAAACATATAAAAATACTTAAACATATAGAAGAAATATGGCAGAGCCTTAGAGATGGAATGGTTAGTGTAGCGGAAGACGTGTGTGGAACTGAGTACTTACGGTAGTAGTAAAAAGGGTGATGCATGGTGGAATGACGAAGTGAAAGAAGCAGTAAATAAGAAGAAGAAAGCATGGTTAGACTACTTGGCCTCTAGTAATGATAAGGATATGAGAGAGAAGAGGAAAGAAAGATATAAGCTCCAGAAAGTTCACACGAACGCATTGATTGAGGAATTGCGTGAAAGGAGTAGAATGGAAGCGGACGAAAGGTTGTCGCACAACTTCAAGGAGAACTCCAAACTCTTCTGGAAAGAGGTCGGAAGGAGCCGGAGTGGTGCGACAGCCTTAAGAATGAATAAAGTGCTTTCGGGAACCAATGACGGCCTCTCAGAAAAATCGGACGTCTTGCAGCGATGGAGCGAATTTTATAGAGAGATGTATGCGTGTGATGATCTTAGTGAGGGATCCGGGGGTGACGCCGTGATTGGTACGCCAGACTCGGACCTCGATGACACTGAGGTCATCAGTATGAAAGAGATTGAATGTGCGATTAGAAGTTTGAAATGTGGTAAGGCTGCGGGACTAGACAGAGTTACTGCTGAAAAGGTCAAGTATGGGGGGGCCTCGCGTCTGGGACAGCTTTCATCTGCTGCGCAATTTGTGCTGGCGAACGGGGGCTGTTCCGGATGATTGGCGATCCGCGGTCATTGTGCCTTTATATAAAGGTAAAGGTTCACATTATGACTGCGGGTGCTATCGGGCGATCAGCTTGACCAGTTTAGCAAGTAAAGTTTACTCGAAGGTTTTGACACGTAGGATGCAAGATAAATCGGAAAGATTTCTATGGGAGGCACAATGCGGATTTAGACCTGGAAGAGGATGCACGGATCAAATGTTTTCTCTCCGCATAATCACGGAGAAGCTTCTGGCTGCTAACCAGAAGATTTTCTGTGCTTTTGTGGATCTTGAAAAAGCATTTGATAAGGTTGTAAGGAAGAAAATGTTTGAACTGTTGCCGGGGTATGGCGTGGATGGTCGATTGCTAAGGGCTGTGCAGTCACTTTACTGTGACTGTAAAGCCTGTGTGCGGGTAGGGCATGACCTGTCACCCATGTTTAGCGTCCAAACGGGCGTAAAACAGGGTTGTGTCATGTCTTCCTGGCTATTCATACTGTATCTCGACAGCTGTTTACAGAAGCTGAAAGATAGCTGTTTGGGTGTGAAATTGGGTGACATAAAAGTAAATTGTCTGCTTTATGCTGATGATGCAGTGCTTATAGCACCATCAGAGGTAGAACTGCAGGCATTAGTCACGTGTATGAAAGAAGAATGTGAAATTAATGGTCTCCGTTTGAATGCTAATAAAACTAAGGTTCTGGTATTTGAAAGGGACGAAGAAAGAATGAAGTGCGAAATTTGAGTAAATCAGGAATGTCTAGAACAGGTGAATGAAATTGTATACTTGGGGAGTGCGTTTAGCCGGGATGGAAGATGTGATTTAGATGTGGACAGGCGTGTCGCTGCCGGGAACAAAGTCAACGGTGCCCTGACTGCGTTAATCAAAAGGCAAGGCGTTGTGAAAAGTGCACGCCTTGCAATACATAACGCAGTGTTGGTACCGACTTTGTTATATGGCAGCGAAACCTGGGTATGCCAGAAGAAGCATAAAAGCAGGTTGAATGCAGTGGAGATGCGATCTCTTCGTAAAATGTGCGGCCTTACCATGGCCGACCGAAAGCGAAACGAAGAGATTCGCAATATGGCAGGTTTGAAAGATGACCGTGTCTCAAAAATGGATAAGGGCGTACTTCGATGGTTTGGGCACGTTGAGCAAATGAGTGAAGACGGAATGGTGATGAAAATATATAGCGCGAAAGTTAATATTAAAAGGTGTCGAGGTAGACCGAGACTAACTATCGAAGACCATGTGAGCAAATTGCTCGAAGAGAGGAGGGTCAAGAGTACTCGGATACCTAAACGTGCATGTATGAAGAAGATGATGAATCTGAAAGACGCGAAAGAAGTATGTAGGGATCGTGACACTTGGCGATCTGTTCTCTCTGGCTACCCGTCAGGGATTGTGCGTGAAGATAAATAAATAACAATATAATATAAATAAAATAATGAATATTAACGAGGGTGATTGGAATTCGAATCGTGTGACCGGAGTTCGATCCCCAGGTGGCAGGCTCGTACCAATGGGATTTTTCAAAATCTTTGTACGATTTATATCATTGGCTTGGACATAAAGACGACGGGCCCTCCACCTTTTTTTATAGAAAAGGGAGGCAACCGAGCAGGTGGCTCAGGTGATGGTAAGTGATTCCCGCCGCCCATGAACACCAGCAATACTAGAGGCTTAGCAGATGCGTTGCCTCCCTTAGAGTTCCCCCATAATTGGGGTGTGTAGGCCACCGGTTACCTGCACTCACCAGACGAAACGCAGAAGTTTGTTAGACTTCTACTTCACGCCGGTTTTCTGTGAGGTCGTGGTACTTCCCCGGTCGAGCCGGCCCATTAATGCAACAACAAAAGCTGATGCGTGGCTCTACCACTCTAAAAACCTGTCACGTTGTCCTAAAAAAATCTTCGGTTGATGATTATTCGAAACGACTTAACTGTCTAGACCTCTGTCTACACCTTTACTGGTAATGGCGTGAAGATATTATTTATGAATATTAACTTAAGTAAATAGATATCAATGAAAGTGTTTTTTTTCTGATGGTTTGGGTAAAAGACAGCGTTAGGCATATCACTTGTTACGTTTTCCTGTATATACTATGGTGAAAGGTGAGTCGAAGGGACTTCATTATCTATACCCCTGCCTACCTCGGTATTAGAAAAATGTGCGAAATACAAAAAAATAGTTATTTGAAAGAATCATCCAGATGGGTTACCTACCAAACATTAACCATTTTTGACACCAAATAACAGTGTATAATTTCCTTGGTAATACAGATTGAAAGGTATGAACGCTTAAAATTTACTCATATATGGCTGTTTGGCCATGTCACCTGTAGCCGTGTCTTATATTTTAAACTACCATTCAAAAATATGGTAGACTCCTATACCTAAGAGTCTTGTTGCCAGACTTCTCTAGCTAAGGGTCTTCTGGGTTGTTGTGTCTGTGATTGTTGTTGCCAAACTGTCAAACATTTTTACACACTCAAAGTCAACTAGTAAACATGGCCATCCCCAAACATTATTAAGATTAGTCCAAACCATCATAAAAACAAAAGCGAGCTCCTATGAAAAATATCTCTTTCTATGCCTTGACCTCTTGTAGCTTCATTATTAATAATTAGTATTCCCTTATTACGTTGATATTGTCTAATGGTAATTAAATCTCAAAAATTATTGTTTATGGAACGTTTTATCGTTGACCGTAGAATTTATGAATTCCTGCGTAAATTAATTCTAAATATTATTTCATTTTATTTCCTTCCTGAATTCTGGAATAATGTTTCGAATATAAGTATACTTTAGAGTTGTAAATCGTATTCTTATGTTTTACCTTGCAATTACGCTATTTTGTATTGATTTATTATATTATTTTGTATAAAATATAGAATTTAACCAAACGACGACAGTCGTAAGTGTCAATAACATTTATATATATAGATAAAGTTTGAAGATAGATTCATTTTATTTGTGCTAAAGATGTACGTCATTAATTTACATATACAAATATATAAAAGCAACTTCTTCAACACTGTTTCTGCCCGCAAATATATCCCCGTAGTATCTTTAAATTACCGCGGAAGTTCTTAATTTACCGGATTAAAAGCCCCTCATCCAACCTCTTACTACATTAAAAACCTGTTAATTAAAATTATGCACGGAAACTCTGCTCCAATTTTTAAATAAAATAAATAAATATAAATATCTTCACACAATTCTCAATACAGGGGTAGACAAAGGTCTAGACAATTAAGTCCCATCGACCCACCTTCCATCGAAGACATTTTCGGGACAACGTAACAGGTGGTGAGCCCGTCGCCGTCTTTGTGTCCAAGCCAACGTTATATAACGTAGAAATTTTTGGAAAAACCCTTTGGTACGACCCTGCCACCTGGGGATCGAACTGTATAGAAAATGACGTGAAGATATTCATTTATTTATTTTACACTTTTGTGCCACTGGATGTAATATCCAGATCTATTTGGCTGTTCTGGCGTGATTGTGTAACAAACACCCTCTCATCCTAAACAGTGGTAATATATTTATATACATACTGCGTTAGCCTCATCTTCTTCTCACTGGTCATTTTATCCTCTGCAATGAAATTGCTTAAAAATTGCTTTAAAGGGATAGGACCGCCAAATTACTTTAATGTAATTTTTATATCTTTAGATTTATTTACATGATTTTTTTTCTGTTCTAAAAAGCATTTAGTTTTATTTATTCATTCATTTCATGATTGCAATAATTCTTATCAGTATAATTTGAAACACAAAAACGGAGTAAAAATGGTTCAACGCCTGCAGCCATTTTAACGCCAGATAACTTATGTACTAAAGAAAAATCTTTTGGTACATGGCAGAAGAAAGGATTTTTTTTTGTTTGATGTTGACCCTTGGCCATTTACCTGAGAGCGTACGAGCGTATTTCTATTAAACGTTGAAGAGTGGGAACAACGAAGAGCACTTAATCGATTTCCTTTTTAGAGCCCTACAGCTAATAGACTTTTATTTTAGGTAAAGCACTTATGTTATTAACCCAAGAAGTACTAAGTATTTACCATTCACCACCTGGTCACATACTAGGTGTATTTTGTTTAATTGCAAACCTCTGTATAATTTACTTTTCAATCAATCTTTTATCCTCTCGAAATAATGCTCCAGTTTTTTCGGGATGTGAATTAATCTTGACATGTATAAATTCCTGTGAGATGCTTTCTTATCGCAAGGAGATTGGCGATCTTTATACCAGATATCTAGCACCTTAGTATAGGTCATGGCCGTGGTGGTATCCGCTTTAGAATATGTTGCCCTCTTTCTTCTCGTGGGTGTCATAGGAGACGATGAAGGGAAAAGGACCATTGAAAATAGCAATGGTTACCGATAGATTACCGCGTTACCGTTTACCGCTAAAAAGAAACCCTTCGTCGTGTCACCTCATTTTGAGAAATCTCCCCTAGTTGCGTCTGCAAGTACCAGAATTCTTGGCGTCGACACATCGAGCGACGTTCAGTTTCGCGGTCACTTGGAAGAGAAGGAGAAAGAGAAGCTTCTTAGAGGCCAAATTGGCCTCTAAGAAGCTTGGCGTGCTCAGTAGAGCACGAAAGTACTTCATGCCGGCCCACCACCTGCAACTTTATAAGGCGCAGGTTCGGCCGCACATGGAGTACTGTTCGCATCTCTGGGCGGGGGCACCCCAGTGTCAGGTCCTTCCATTTGACCGAATCCAACGAAGAGCGACTCGAATCGTCGACGACCATGTTCTATCTGATAGGCTAGATCCCCTGGCATTGCGAAGAGATGTTGCATCTCTTTGAATTTTTTACAAGATTTACTACGGGGAGTGCTCTGAGGAATTTTTCGGATTAATCCCAGCCGCTGAATTCCACCATCGAACCTTACGGTATAGTCAAAAACTCCATCAACACCATCTTGATGCTTGGCATTCTACCACAGTGCGTTTTTTGCGGAATTTTCTGCCACGCACTTGCACTTTATGGAATGTGCTGCCGTCAGCGGTTTTTCCGGACCGATACGACTTAGGGACCTTCACGAAAAGAGCCTATACCTTTCTCAAAGGCCGGCAACGCCTCTGCTATGCCTCTGGTATTGCGGATGTTCATGTGCGGCGGTAATCACTTACCATCACGTGAGCCTCCTGCTCGTTTGCCTCCCTTCCTATAAAAAAAGATAGCGGAAACATCGGAATTGAATTGTTTTTAGAGTGCTTTCATCTTACCTGCGAACCTGCGACATCTGCCATAACTTGGTATCTTATTTCCGAGCCACCATGCCATTTTGTCTAGATACCATTCTTGTTAAATATGTTTTTACCGCTTTTTTTAACAAAATTGAACCGTTTTCTAAACAATCAAAAATATGTCATGTGTTAACTAGTAAGTAACGTCTTAATTTAAATAAAATATACACTACATAACAGTTTGTCGCCAATATTCGTATATGTAGACATACACTTTTTTTCACACGTTACCATGTACATGCCACATTACCAATCACACATCATGATTGCCAATATAATTGGCAATAATGATATGATTGGCAACAATGATTACGACCGTCGAAAACACGTTAATTATTAAAATGAAAATTTAACGCCCAAACCCTTTATAATCTTACTACACCTATATACCGACCAGTTTCTTTAGATATTTCCAAAACCCCCGACCGTTAAGGAGTGCAGCGGCTTCTATCATTGGCACAGCAGCCTTAGATGATGACCCTTAGACTATTATTCGTAAGCAATTTTGATGTGAAACATCTATAGCCGCACGTAAAACCGATTTCTGGCGACGCATGCCGTGGCGACGGGTCGCCACGCTATACAAAGGTATACTAATTTACACCCTGTTACCTGAGAATCAAGGTTTATAATTAAACACTGAAATCCCTTTTTTATATTTAATTAATTATATTCATATTATTCATATTAGTGACTATGTAAATTATATTAAGATTTCATTTTTACATGAAAGGTCATTTCCTTATAGTCAAAAATGTTCAATAATTTTTAAAACGAATAAACATAAACTACCATTAAATTAGCTGGAGATTTTAATGTAAATTTGCAAGAGCTGAATCAATGCCATTAATGACATTTCTTCAAAAAGAATTTCAATTGCAAATCAACAACAATCCAAAAGAATCTACTACCAAATATGGAACAACTATATAAGGATGCTGTAATTGTGAGATATCTTGATAATGTTTCATCCAATACTTTAGTAACGTATTTAATAAATATATAAATATCTTCACGCAATTCCCAATACAGGGGTAGACAGAGGTCAAGTCTAGACAATTAAGTCCCTATGACCCACCTTCCACCGAAGATATTTTCGGGACAACGGGACTTTACTACTACGGGACTTTTGTAACGATCATCGACCAATCGTCACAGTAATACCGGCAGAGGAAACATCGAATATAACTATAACTGAAGTCACAGAGAGAGAGAGAGAGCAAATATTTAAATTGTGGCCACTTGATATTTATATCGAATTTTTATATCAAATGTAAATAAATGCTTATTAAATAAAGTTACCATTGTCTGTAAGAAATTCGTAGTACTTCATTTTTTCATTAGTATTTTGTTAGTACTTCATTTTTTCATTCCTGTAATAATATTATCTTTTATGCATATTACTTGTACACACACGATGTTTCAAATCTGCCAGGCGTCCCATGACGGCTCACATTTTTTATTTTCGTCCTTTCTCTCCTTTAAGGAAGATTTGCCATAATTACTACGTTTAGTGTGTCGTGTAGTGGTCACTGTTTCCTCTAAGACGCTGCCCGCCCTTATAAATCTCTCGAGATAGTTATTTCGCCATGGTTTGGTTGTCATTGCGTTGTTTTAGTCCTTAGTCGCCTCTTACGACACCCATGGAAAGAAAGGGTTGTCTTCTTAAACAGTCAATACACGGCACATTGACAACGATGGCTCGGATGGCGTAATAGCGTAGATGTCTTAACGATATAAAATTTTAAAAACTTAAGTAAATAATAAATAAACTTATAAAGTCATAAATAAATATCTTAACGCCATTCTCAATACAGGAGTCGTCAGAGGTCTAGGCAATTTAGTACCTTCGACCCACCCTTCGACCGAAGTATAGCTTTGGGACCCTATCAACGTGACTTCAAACTTTTGTTTTAATCACTTTTCTCACCATGGGAGTCGTAAGAGGTGACTTAGTGAAAAGCTTTTGAAACTTCTTTAGCTACCATCAGATGGTGGGATAGCAATCTGGAAAAATACCATACCAAAATTTAGCAGACAGGTTCAGCAGCGTCTAAGGGGAAGCTATCTGCCAAGCGTGGCGATTGTGACAAACTGCATACATTGTTACATTTTCCTATATCTACACGCAATTTTCTATTCTGGGGCAGGCTGAGGTCTAATCAATGTCCTTTCGACCCATTTTCACCGAAGCTTATTTGGGGCAACGTGGTAGGTGGTTAGCCTATCGCCGTCTTAATATCCAACCCAATGGTTCGATATACTTGTACTTACCTATTTATTTTCATAGATAAATATTAAAAAAAAAATAAAAACATTCATGCACTAATACAAACATTCATATTCATGAAACTATGTATTCATATTCGTTACACAATTCCCAATTCCCAATACAGGGGTAGACAGAGGTCTAGTCTAGGCAATGAAGTCCCTTTAACCCTCCTTCCATACATACATTCATATTATCACGCCTCTTTCCCGTAGGGGTAGCCAGAGACCACTTCTTTCCTCTTGCTACGATCCTTACATACTTGTTTCGCTTCGTCCACTTTCATTATTCCCTTCATACATTCTCTTCGATTCAGGGAACTCTTGACCTGGCCTTTTTTTCAGGACATCTCTGTTTCACTATTCCTTATCCTGTCGCTCAGTTTTACTCCTAATATACTTCTTAATGCTCTCATCTCAACTGCATTATCTCCGCTTTCATGTTTCTTCTGCCATACCCAACTTTCACTTTCACCCACCTTCCGCCGACGATATATTCGGGACAACGTGACAGGTGGTTAGCCCGTCGCCGTCTTTATGTCCAAGCCAACGATATAATTCGCACATAAGTTTCTGACAAACCCATTGGTACGAACTTGCCACCTGGGGATCGAACTCGGGTCTCTTGACTCGAAATTCCGACCACCCAACCACTCGGCTATCGTGACTTTTATATTATTACATACTTTCTGGAAATATCTTAATTACACTTATTAAAGCTTGAATCCATTCCCATTGTTATTTTAATCAAAAGTATACAAACTACCTGTACAACTGCAAAAATTTAACAATTTTATATTAATAAATAAACTAGCGAACCTATATATAAAAGAATATTGCGCTTTATAAGGAAAAAGTTAAGTTTAAGCGCGTCACGAAAGTTTGTGGAGGCGCGTACGGATACATTTCAAGCGATAATCCGCAAAAATCAGCCTCACTGATGCAGCGTTTGAGAGGTAGCAACAACAGCATTCTGAGGGCGATATCTGGTAGAAGTGACTGCCCCGTCCAGAACCACTGGATAGGGATTGTACTAGGTCATAAATGATACTTGTTCAAATAGATGTAAACTAACAATACTAACATAGTTTTAATTGAAATTGTTACTAACCGGATTACCAACCATTCAATATGGATAACTTTTTTGTCCGATTCAAATAAATTATTATTATTATTATTATTAAGAAAGCTGACTTTAACTCGAAAGAGAAGCCAAAATCAGTTATCTCTGCTCCCATAAGACTGTGGTTTCATACGCAACACGACCCGACTAATTATTTATATACGTACGAATTTCGTTCTTTCTAGTACAGTCAGATTTTATATTTTTATGAATGCAGGTTCTCTGAAGGTTAAGTAATTTTATGGGTGGGAGGCGGAGCTAACATTCTAACATATATATTGGTAGTAGCAGTGCAACTATTGTTTTCCCATTTTTAGGGTAAAAAGAGTAACTACAATTACTGGCTATGAGGCATTTCATTTAAACTATTGGGAGTTAAAACGAATCTGTATCCTTCTTTTTTAAATGTTAAATAAGTTTTATTGGCTGTTATAGTCGGCATCAGGTCGATTGTTAGTTTATTTTTCATTTTTATCCCTCAAAAAAATTTAAGTATTTTTTTTGTAAATTAACGAAATAAATAATTACGGCGACGGGCTCACCACCTGTCACGTTGTCCAAAAATATCTTCGGTGGAAGGTGTGTCAAAGAGACATAATTGTCTAGACTAGACCTCTATCTACACCTGTATTGGGAATTGCGTGAAGATACATACGAAATATATCGAACTATATATGTACAGATGACCAGATTGATTAGTTGGTAGTGACTGTGTCGACAGCGGTAGACTCACTACCAATCGCAATGTCCCAAACTACCTGCGGTATAGGATGGGTAGAAGACTTACTAGTCCAGACCTCTGTCTAACCCAGTTCTGGGAAAATGCATGTGGATAAAAATCTGTAATTCTGTAATCTGAATTGTATTATATTTTTACCTTAGCCTCGACACTAAGATGGCGATGGGCTCACCATCTGTCACGTTGTCTCAAAAATATCTTCGGTCAAAGAACTTAACAGTCTAGACTTCTGCCTATCCCAGTATGTGTAATTGCGTGAAGATAGAAAACAAAACAATAAAAAATATTAATTTCATTTAAAAAATGAATTTTGGTTTCACAAGGAGGTTATGAAAGGTGGCAAAATATTCCTGCAATTATTAGCTGCATATTTGATACTTCCAACAAATATAACGCGGCAGTGCGGCATAGATAAAATTATAATTTAAAAGTGACCTAAACTTTAATTAATCGTTTAAAATAAAACTATTTTCGGATGTTATTGCGATTTTAATTAGTTTTTACAAATTATTTTTATTTCCCGACGTTTCGGATGCTGCAGTCCCCCCGTGACCACTGTTGCTGTAAAGCATCCGAAACGTCGGGAAATAAAAAAAGTTTTTAAAAACTAATTAAAAACGCGATAAAATCCGAAAATCGTTTTATTTTAAATGTGTAGTATTTGCGTAAGTACAAGAAATCTTTAATTAATCGTATAAATATTTCGGTTTTCTGTGCTTAATCACTACAAACAACTGCCGCGTAATCCAGCCGCCTACGGTGTTCCATCTTCGAAAAACTGGGCCTTAAAGCACCAACATCATCCGTAAACACATCATTTACTAAACGATTTAAACCCTTCACTTTATCAATTGTAAAGTCGTTAAAACTTGTGACATATAATGTTGTTCAATAAATCAAGCGAAATATACCCTCAGTAATTGGCTAAAAACGCTAATAGTTATTACTACACTGCCAATCCACTTAAATATCTCAAGTAATATATTTATTTGTGTGTATAGTTTATATATTATATCTATTTCGTACACTGTACACATTTTATTTACGTATTTATTTTTTTGTATTTTTTTATTTAGTTATAAAGGAGTCACGATAGCATAGCGGTTGGGTGGTCGGAATTTCGAGTCAAGAGACCCGAGTCGATCCCCAAGTGGAAGGCACGAACCAATGGGTTTTTCCAAAACTTATATACGAATAACATCGTTGGCTTTGCCATAAAAACGTCGACGGGTTCACCACCTGTCACGCTGTCCCGAAAATATCTTCGGTAGAAGGTGTGGACTTAATTGCCTAGACTAGACCTGTATCTACCCCTGTGTTGGGAATTAAGTGAAGATATATTTTTTTTTACTTTTATTAAAATATTTATAGGCCCAAGACTAACCCCAATAAAAGGAAATAAACAAAAACTAAAAATAAACTAAATAAATTACAAAGTTTTTATAAGACCGCTTTGTTTATTCAATATTAACAGAAGTTTAAAAGCAACCCTTTAGTAGTTAAAAGGCAGTCGGTTAAATAATTTATTTGTTGTCAAGAACAAAGAACATTAATAACTCAAGCAATTAATAATCAAATAGCCAAGTTCTGAATTACAAAGTCGGTTACGTTCCTTTAAATTAGAGTAGTTGTTGTAATGAGATAATAATAGTTTGCCGTAAGACTGTACGAAAGTAGATCTTAGTCTTATAACAATTGTTAGAAACTGATGTATCCCTTTAGTTTCGGGGTTCTCTAATAATTAGATAATGGTGAACACTTCCGTATGATATTTATTTGAATAAGTATAAATCATTTTATTTTTTTATTTATTTATGGCGATCAGAAGGCGATGATGCTCTTGGGACATATTAAAAATATTACTTTATCCGACAGGCAAAATATTAATAGAAAAACAGCATCTGATGTGGCACGCATATTTATGGCCTTAAAACAGGTAAAACAGGTAAAAGTAGGAGACGAATTCACCTGAAAATTTAACATCTTGTTGCATTTTTGCCCAAGTATATTAATATATAATTGTATGTTCACACGGGAACAGCTTTTTCTTAGTAGAGCAATAATAACGTGTAATTTGTTTTGTAGATTGCCGTATAAATGATAAGTAAGACAATATTTTTTTCCGTTACTGTCTTCATTAATTACTAAGTTTGCTATTTCTTTTTCAAATTCACAATGTATTCTGATAAAACAATCATAATTTAAACACAATCCTTAAAACATAAAAATGAAGAGCAAACAACCCAAAAAGTAATAAATTTCTACCTGATTTCTAATGAGAGGTAATAGACAACAACCATAGAGAACAAGCTTCGTGTTAAGCTTTAAGAGTACATACATAAACATACTTAACATACAGGATGTTAAGTATGTTTATGTATGTCCTTTTCTAGTGTTAAACATGACCTAAGTTAAACATGACCTAAGTTGTGTCTTCTGCGGGAGAGTTGGTCATAATCACCACGCTTGGAAAACGAAATGGCAATCGCAGTACCCGATACTTTGCAGCTTAGACGCTGCTGCCCGTCATCGGTCTGCTTATTTTGGCCTGGTAAATTTAGAGTTGGTTATCCCGTCGTATATTATTTTTGGTATTATCAGTTATGGGTCTTTTCGTAGTCTGAATGAATATACCGCACTCTTTGCGTTGATATCGGCTTAAGAATTTAGAATTTACTACATTTACAAATTAGCCGATACAGTCACGGCCAGGAAAATAATATTAAATGAATCTTAACAACAATATATTGTTAAACGTTTCCGTAAAATGCAGTTTTATGTTTCACTCGAAATTAAAGCAAAGGAATTTCGTGATATTTTTCGGGTGTACGTCAGTCGAGAGGGCATTGTCGAAAGTGTTAAAAGACTTGACGCGACGAAATGTAATTATTTCTTTATTATGTTTTCAAAAACAATGGGCTCTTTCCGTTTGTTGCTGAAGGTTGTTTATGCTTTTAATTTTGTATTACGGATAATGTTTTGTTTTTCAGTTGAATAACGATTTAAGGTAGAAATTTTAAATTCAGCGATCAACAAGTAAAAAGATACTTAATTAATGAGAAATAAAAAAATATAACTGACCCGAGCGGGATTTAAACCCTTGACCTCTTGAGTACTGTGGTGTTGATTGCGTGATACGTGAGAGCTTTGGTGGCTTGGTAAGAGCGCGCGCGGTTTAAAATCCGACTCTTTTCAAAGTCCGGGTTCGAATCCGTATAAATAAATTTTAATAAATCTTGACCAATCATCCATGAGGAAACTAAAAATATAAGTGATACCCTGACAATACCGTTAAAGCGAAACCGATAGGTATATAATAACAATTGCAATTAAAAACATTATTATTGTTATTATATCTTCTTGCTTAGCCCTAGACGGTATAGTGAGAGAAAACAGATAACCTAGTAACACGATACTGGCATATCAATTTCTCTTCTTGAAAATTAAAAAAAAATTAAAATTTAAAATTTTCTTTCACGATACTGGCTTCTTTTTACTCCGGAAAATCGTAAAATTAAAGAATCGCGGGAATCCTATAAGATGCCAATGAAATTTGGAGAAACTTAAATTCAGAAAAAACCCAACTACTTTTATTAACATAGAGATATTATGAGTTCAAATGACACTTCCCCTTAATCTTATAGTTCTTTTTTGCATTATTGTACGTATCTGATATCTTATAATCGTCCACAGAAGTACATAGGCCTATCCCAAAAGTAGTCTTCCCCATAATCGCCATGCTTGGCAAGAGAATGGACTATCGCAGATTTACATTTTAAACTATAACTTATTTGAAAATTTCGTAATCAGCATTCCAAGAAGCGCCGAAAATATTCCCATGATAATAATTTTAAATTCTATGTCAAAATATAACTGATTTAAATTATGAGCACGCGTCGGAAGAGATGTTGTAATAATAAAAAGTCTTTTTGACAAAGTTTTAAAACCCCAAATCCTATGTACTTTGGATTATTATTCCGATTTCATTGCCTTTAGTACTTAATGTGTTAAACTCATAAACAAGCGGTGAGTAAGTTGATAGAATATGTTACATATTTTACACTCTCTCGGAATACCTGTGCTAATAATATTAATAAAAGTTATAATATTAAAACGTACACAGTAAATTTTAATCATAATGTATTTTATTATAGAATAGTTTGACTTTCACTGACACTTTTATGTTCGTCTAATTTAACAATAATTACTTTTGACTGGTGACACCTTCATAAATATAAATAGGTAACGATAGGCAAGTGGTTGGGTGATCAAAATCAAGAGACCCGAGTTCGATCCATAGTTATATCGTTGGCTTATACACAGAGGCGGGGACAGGCTCACCACCAGTCACGTTGTCACAAAAAATATCTTCGGAGAAAGGTGGATCGTAAAGACTTAATTATCTAGACCTCTGCCTACCCCTGTATTAGGAATGGTGTAATGACATTTTTTCATAATTATAATTCACTTTGTGAGAAATTTTAAAATAATAAATTGATGCGCGTGGGCGATGCGAAATGGATTACATGCTTTAAAAATTAATAAATTTGCATTGTAAAGTATCTGATAATTCGAATTTATTGATTTATTTCTTATTCAAATTCATATCTTTATTTATTGCGTCCGTGTGGTAACGGCCTTAGACTATTGCCACTTCTTTTCTTCCCGTGGTGTCGTAAGAAGCCACTAACGGAAGCAGCTTTGAATATCGTTATGGCAACCGACAGATGGCGGGATAATAATCTTCTAAATATGACAGTTCAAAGTAATCAGACGGAAGATGGGCGTCTGAGGTGTGAGTTGTTTGGTACTGCGATCGCTAATCCGCTTGCCAAGCGTGGCGATTGCGGCAATTACTCCCTATGGGAGAGGCCTATCTCCTGCAGTGGACTTTAACAGGCCGTTATGTATGTATGTATGTATGTGTTATTTATTCCTTTATTTATTTATTTTTTGTTTATTTATTTATTTATTTACTGTAACAAGTGCTTTAAAAATATGTCAGTATAATTTAACTTAAAAGATAAGGCAAAATAAATTTTATTTAATCATAAAATTTTGATTTTACGTACAATTTCAGAGCATTTTTGGATGTAAATTACTGCGTAATTTAAAATAAATATTTAAACCTTCTTTCATCCTTTGGCAAACGGACTTGATTAAATGGCTGTCGAATGAAATTTGTGAAAAGTAAACACTTAGCCATATTTACTGAGGTGTGCTTACCGTGTTTGGAAAGTACCATGTTTTACCAAGTAATTACAAATATTACTTTTTAAGGTCATTTTAAATTAGTGATTCGATCAGTGGCCGCAATTCGAGGGTAATTAAATGTTTATTTGGCAACATTTTGAATTTCTTTCCCGACAATCTCTACTCTGGACGATTCTATAATCACAACTGGGATAGACAGAGGTCTAGACGATTTAGTGCTTTTTTGAACCACTTTTCTAAGGTCGAGGTTTTTGAAACAACTTGCCGTGATGATGCGCCTATCGTCCTCTGAGTGAAGGGAACGGTATAAATATAATAACATAGGTAATATTTTACATTAACATATATATATATATATATATATATATATATATATATATATATATATATATATATATATATATATATATATATATATATATATATATGTATATATATATATATATATGTATATATTTATTTATTTATATATATATATATATATATATATATATATATATATATATATATATATATATATATATATATATATATATATATATATATATATATATATATAAATTAAATTTTTTAAAGCTGTAAATTTTTGTAAAGGAAAATTCTTCTATACGCAAAATTTTATTATAAAAAGTCCCGCTCTCTGCCAAACACGCAATAATCACTTGTATAGGGACGTAAAATATGTTTTTCAGGCAATACTGAGTATATAACATAGAATATTTACAAAGGTTATTTTCTTTAAAATTTCTGGTTCAACCACATATTTGATCAAACATCACATTAATCGATTTTGTATACAATAACGCTTCTCAGAATGTACACTACTTAGCTTCCCTCAAACGGTGACATATATGGATCTCTCATGTTTTTTGTTATCGCTTTTCATGTTTTGGAAATATGCGATAGAAAAAATCCAAAGAAAATGTAACATTCTTTTATACAAATACACCGTTAAGCCAAAGGGATATCGTAACAAACGGGTCAAATGAAATGAAGGGAACAAAGACGAAGCTCTCACATTATCCGGGACCATTAAATCGGTGTTTTTATTCTACCTAGCCTTCTGTTATTTTCTAAATCCTGTCGTTTATATAAAGCCGTTAGAATAGTTATGGATGTTTTGTCGAATATTTTTTAAATACATTTTTTCTAAAGAAAGTAAGTAAAATTAACTCACGTGATGGTAAGTGATTGCCGCCGCCCATGAACACCCGCAATACCAGAGGCATAGCAGATGCGTTGCCGGCTTTAGAGTGCCCCCCTCACAGAATCGGGGGAGGGGGGTGTGTGGGCCCCCGGTTACCTGCACTCACCAGACGAAACGCAGAAGTTTGTTAGACTTCTACTTCACGCCGGTATTCTGTGAGGTCGTGGTACTTCCCTGGTCGAGCCGGCCCATTCATGCAACAACAAAAGCTGATGCGTGGCTCTACCACTGTTAAGAGAGTCTACGATATACTTCCGTAGATATTTCTTTAAACAGATAAATGTTCTATACACATGTACATGTATAAACATTCATGACTTGATTACAAATATACATATTCATCAGGCTAAATATTTGCCTCTAGTGGGGTTTGAACTCGAACTCGCGACCCTGTACTTTGTAAGAAGGGTCAATACTAACTTTTAAGTGTTATATAATTTTGTTCTGGGTCATTTTGTTCTGACGTTTTTCAAGTGGTTTAAGCAATTCGTGCTCTTAGTAGTCAATCACCTCTTACGAGATAAACTCGAAGATGGCTGAGGAACTAACCATTCCGGAACTTGACTATAAAGTTTATAATTTATATCTGTTGCCGTCACGATAGCCAAGTGGTTGGGTGATCGAAATTCAAGTCATGAGACCCGAGGTATCGACCTCGGAGATGGCTCGTCGCAATCGTTTTCTTGCATTTTTTATTTAGTTGGCTTGGACACAAAGGCGGCAACAGTCTCACCACCTGTCACATTATCGCAAAATAAGCTCGATAAAATGTGGGTCGAAAGGACGAAATCATCAACACCTCTAGCTACTCCTGTATATCGAAAGTAGCACTTTCGAAACTATTATTATGAAAATTGGCTAAAAAATTTAACATCCTAAGAATTTAGGGTGCGGACTTGGAAACATAACGTCGCAGATTCGAGCCCGCCGTTCGACTATTGCCGTACATCTTTCTAGAAACAAAAAAAAAATACAGTCCAAACTTGACTTCTTTTGAAGAGAACTCAGCATAATTACCACGCATGCTAACATAGCAGTAGCAGACACCACGCTCGTTACATTCTGCAGCCTGTCACCAGTCTGGGTAATTTTGGTTTAATATTTTTTGTTTATTTAGGTTCACCATCATCACAACGGCCTATCAAAAGTCCACTGCTGAACATTAGCGCCTCCCAAAGGTTGCCACATAGAGCGGCCCTGTGCCATCTGCATCGGTCGACTCCTCGCGACATTGTGCAGGTCGTCATCCAGTTGGGGGACGTCGTACACTGCGTTTACATATACGAGGTTGCCACTACTATGTATGTAAGTCACGTTTTAATAGACAGTGATTCTATTTTTGAAGTCAAATACGTAGTGGTTCGATATTTTTTGTGCTTAAGTCAGAGTATAGATCGGTCAGGAAGGCGCGCATGGACAATAAAATGGGATCGAACTAAGGTCTCTTGACTTGAATTCCGTCCAACCACTAGGCTAGCGTGACTTTTATATAATTGGCATATTATTATGACTTAAATTGCAGCCCACGCTGCTATTTATTAATTTGTTCTGTCATCTAAAAAAAGTCACGATAGCCGAGTGGTTGGGTGGTCGGAATTTCGTGTCAAGAGACCTGAGTTTGATCCCCAGTTGGCAGGCTCGTACCAATGGGTTTTTAAAAAAACTTATTTATGAATTATATCGTTGGCTATCGTTGACATAAAGACGGCGATGGGTCCAGTCACGTTGTCCCGAAAATATCTTCGGTGGAAGGTGGGTCGAGGAGACTTAATTGTCTAGACTAGACCTCTGTCTACCCCTGTGTAAGGAATTGCGTGAAGATATTTATTTATTTGTTCTGTTATCAATATGTGACGGGAAAACATAAACACAAAGTTCTTATAATACAATTTTTATTTTTATGTAACTATCATTAATTACGATGTGTAATTAAAATAAAATTTAAACATTTTATGTACTCGTATATACATTTTGATATATTCATCACGTAGGTAATAATAAAACAATATCTCCTATCACTGAACTTATTGGGTCCAAGACCCACAAAAAAGGCTTCATTATCGTATATCCTAGCACTATTTTATACAATACTGTTTTGTTTATAATAAATATAGATAATATTGTAAGAGTCTTAGGAGATGGTTGAAATGATTGCGCCCCGGCGTGCAATTCCGCAAGACTTTCTTCTGGAACAAATGATTATGTTAATAAAATAAATAATTAATAAAATAAACAATAAAATAAATATTTTGACTTAAATAATTAAATAAATATCTTTACGCGATTCCCAATACAGGGGTAAACAGAGGTCTAGTGTAGATAATTAAGTCCCTTAGACCGTCCACCGAAGATATTTTCGGGACAACGTGACAGGTGGTGAACCCGTCGCCGTTTTTATGCCCAAGCCAAAAATGTAATTCGTACATAAGTTTTTTTTGATAAACCTTTAGTACAAAAATGCTAGAAGTCTTGTTTACAAATCCTGATGTTTTATGACACTGTTACACTAATTGAAAACAGCCTGCCTCTTAATGTTATAGATAAATCCTCTTTTGATATGTGTTATGGATATTTGAAAGTACTATAAAATGTACAAAATATTGCTTGATTGAGGTAAAAAGACGAAAAGGATACACCCTAGAATTTATTGCTGGATCTTGAGAAGCTCTTGCCTTGTAAACCGGTGTTTTAACATTCATTACAGCTTTAAGGAAGCCTTAATTAAATAAAAGTATAATAATGATTTCCTGTATTTACGCGAACACAACAAATGTTAAATATGATGTTTTTCAGATTTTATCACGTTTTTTATTTTTAGTTGCACGTTGTCACGGGGGGGGGGGCGGCGAGGGGGGGCGCTCAAGTCCCACCACGAATACTGTAAAGCATCCGAAACATTGGGAATTAAAATAGTTTGTTAAAACTGGTAACAAAAAGCGCGATAAAATTCGAAAATCGTTTTATTTAACAAAGTATACAATGATATATATATTATATAGCCTGCTAACACGATTAAATTCTTAAAACTAAATTCTCATACCATTGAGTACGTGAACGGAGACGGTGTGGGGTCGTGCACCTCTTACTGCACAAGTGTAGTTTCCTGCATCGCTGCTGTTAACACGCGCGAGTCGCAGCAGACTGTCTGCACCTCCCGGCACTTGTTCCGTCTTTACGCTGCAACAATAGCTTAAAGGTAACACGTACGAAATTTATTTTTAAATTTAATTTAGCACTGCTAAAATATAACTGTCACGATAGCCGAGAGGTTGGGTGATCGGTATTCGAGTCAAGAGACCAGAGTTCGATCCTCAGGTGGTAGTGTACTAATGAGTTTACTAAAACTTATGTACATTTTATATCGTTTTCTTGGACATAAAGACGGCGAAAGGCACACCGCCAGTCACGTTGTCCAAAAAAAGTCTTCGTTGAATAGGACGAAAGGACATAATTGGCTGGACCTCTGTCTACCCCAATATTGGAAACGGCGTGAAGATATTTTTTTACTGTTAAAGCAAAAAAAGACAATTACTCTGCAAAAAAAAGTTGTGTAACAAATGCAGAATTGAATTAATTGCCTTTTTGACAGTATTTGATGTCTTTTATTCCAAACTTTGTCGATTCTACAGACTAATTAACTCAGTTACTTCCGAGTACGGGACTAGTCATTGTTGTTTTTAGTTAATAACATTGATTCGTTTGTCTTTTTAAAATAGATTTGAATTTGTTTAGAACGAGTGTATAACACTATCACTCGCATTATCCATTTGTTTTAAATACGAAATACTTATATCAAAATAGCTTAGTCGTGGAGTTAAGGAAACCAGTCCGTCCAATATATACATATATATAAAAATGGAGTATCTGCTTGTAATATAGAAATAACCGTTTTTTACTACATGGATATGGATATATATGGCACATACACCAAAATAACATTTATTTGTCTGTCTGTCTGTATGTTCCGGCTAAACTCTGAAACGGCTCGACCAATTTTAACAGAACTTTCACTGACAGATAGCTAATGTTATAAAGAGTAACATAGGCTACTTTTATTTAAGAAATATAATTAGGGTTAAGGTAACTTTTAAATTGCGGGGAAAGCCGCGGGGGGCAGCTAGTACAATGTAAACGCCGTAAAAACGGTTAAATATCCGTGGTGGTATCGAGTTTAGACCACCGTCTTTTTTACTCGTAGGTGTCGCAAGAAGCTATTAAGAAAAAAAACCTTTAGAGAATCAATAATACTCGAATAAATGCCAGACCTAAAAGATAGATCGGTGACAGCTGGTGTTACTACACTGCGATCGCTAATCCACTTGCCGCGCATGAAGATTATAGGAAACTCTCCCACAGAAGAGGCTTGTGACCAGCAATGGACTATTACAGGCCGTCATGTATGTATATCGTGTTAATTTGATAGTTTTATTATATTATATTCTTCTAACGCAATATTGATATTAGGAACTCAAAATTTTTAATGCCTCTTACGTCAAATAGAGAATGTAAAAGAAATTGAAAATAAACAATAGAATATATATATATTTATTAGTACTTTCATAGGTTTTACTACTTTGATAAACGAATTGAGATTATTCCACTTCATAAAAGGAAAATATAGTATATTTTCTTTACCGATAATTTGAAAATGATTTTGTTTTTTTTTCTATATATGGTGTATCTATCAGAAATTAAACATGAGCGTTGTAACAGTGGCAACACATTTTGTTAATTGTTTTGTTACATATTACTTTCTGTTGATTGTATTTACATTGCCGAGCTGTAGTAATAAGCAAAAATACGTTTCTTTTCAAAATGTATACCTGTATAACTTTAAAGCTGTAAGAACAAAAAAAAATTAACCTACTTACAGCCATCATTATAAATGTTAATTTTCCTACATGAAGAACGTGAAGATATTCTCGAAAATCACAAAAGAAATCTTACCTGATGCCGCCTCTTGTAGTGTCGGCGTTGAGTGCTCTACCTTCGTGTATCCAGGTCAGTACAGTCGGTGTCTCTACATGTCGCGCTCTACACACGAGAGCTAGGGTCGATTCGGCTTCATAGTACTTTTCTAAGAGCGGCGCACCCGCTTCGTCTACTACCCAAACTTGTGGTGCTTAAAAGTGTTTTTTTTCATTAGCCAATTATATAAGAAATAAAATATTAAAATAATTATGTCGCGAGTTGGTAATCGAAATTCAAATCGGAGTCCTAAGTTCGATCCCTCAAATCGATGTGTTGTCCTCTATACACCTTTTGTCATGTTGTCCGAAATTATTTCAGAAAATGCGTTTTGAAAGGAATAGATAAAAAGTGAAGATATTTTCGCAATTCCCAATACATAGGTAGACAGAGGCCGAGTCTAGACAACTAAGTCCCTTCGACCCACCTTTCACCGAAGATATTTTCGTGACAACGTGACAGGTGGTGAGCCCGTCGCCGCCTTTATGTCCAAGCCAACGATATTCGTACATAAGTTTTTGAAAAAGCCATTGGTACGAGCCTACCAACTGGGGATCGAACTCGGGTCTATTGACTCGAAATTCCGACCACCCAACCACTCGGCTATCGTGACTTTAAAAGGAATAGACAATTGGCAAACATCTCTTAAGGTCATTAGAGTTTATGTTATACTATTATTAATATATATTTTTTATATGACTAGAATAAAAAAGTAAAACATACTGTTTACATGGAGGTAAATTCGACTGACTCTTGGCGGATGCGTCGATATTTGACATTCGTAAACTCCCTCGTCATCAGGTTTCACATCTTTGATGAGTAACCTCCAGTTGCCAGGATATCTCTTGGCAACTGTTACTCTGTTATCAGCCGCATAAGTGTTGGCCCCGACAGTGAGAAGCTCAGGAAGCTCCTCTTTTCCTTTACGACGCACCCATGATACCTAAGGATTTAATGTTTTGAAATGAAGCTCAACTCAAATGTAGTGAAATGTTGTAGTAATGTTAATCATATTAATATTATAAGTATTTATGATTATTATCTTTCTTAACGTTCTCCTTCCGGTGATATATTTCTATAATGAGGGTTTACACTAATCGTCATGTTTGGCTAGCGAATTGAAGAACGGACTACCACACTTCGAATTATAGTCGATGCTCTCCGCCATCGGTCTACTTAATTTTGGTCTGGATTATATTTCGAGATTGTTATCCGACTAGCTGATGGTGGCAATTGTAATATTCAGGGATTTTTTTCCCTTTAGTCTCTTACAAAAGTCTCGTAATCTCGTACCATAATCGGTACACTAGGCTAGCGGATTGGCGACAGCATTACCGGACACCAGACACCTTAGAGTCCGCTACCAGTCACCGCCAGTCTTCAGAATATTAGTGTTGTATTCTTTGAGATGGTTATCCCTCCATCTATCGGCAGTCGCTATATTCTTATATAATAGCTAATTAGTTTACTTCAATTAACAAATTAATAATAACTATTACATAAACCAACTTTATTAATTACAAGACGATAAACAATCTATTAATAAAATCTTTAGAACATGGTGATATGGAGTCTCATTTCATTTTCAATAAGAAAAGGATAATAAAAAAGGCTAAAGGATTTGTATATTCAAACAGTTAAAATGAGAGGAATGAAATATAAAGTACAGCAGAAGCCAGTAAATCCTCACTGCTTAGCAAAGACCTTTAAAATTTATTATATCTAATAGGTATAAAATAATAAAGGTCAATTACACGACAACTAACCGTTTTATCTTGCAAGAGACTGATCCTGCAATTCAAATAGGCATCTTCCCCGAGCTGCACTGTTATCTTTGTGAAATTGCCTTTAGGAATGTCTTCGAAGGTGGGTCCGTACTTTCTGTCATGATCAAAGTATGTGTTCTTCGCTGAAACTACATGAGGAACCACATCGAATTTCATAGCCTTAGTTGGTATCCCCGGCTTTTCTGGTTCCACGTGGTCACTGTCCGACGTAGGTTGGGGTACTTTGAAGGACTTTGTACTATCTATCGTTGAGTTGCCGAGCTTCAGCATGACCGGTGCCGGGACCACACCGGTGCTAAGCACGTAAAACGTGGTCACCGTGTGGTCCTCTATGGTTGTTGTATCTGGTGAATTCATTTATAATGAATAGTTATTATGAGTAGTAGTTGTGATCTGTAAAATAAAATCACGATAGCGGAATGGTTGGGTGATCGAAATTCAAGTCAAATGGTGGCCTCATACCAAAGGTTTTTTTTTTCTAAAACCTTGTTGTCTAATAAATGTCTTCGGTGAAAGGTGAGTCAAAAGGTTAACAGTCTAGTCACAGGCTTAATTGTCTAGACCTACGTATATACCAGTATTGGGAAAGTCATGAAGAAATTTATTATAACATTTCGAGGAGTCGGCAGACTCAAGTGGCTCGGTGACTGATCTTTGTGGAAATCTTTGGGGGTGGTCAATGTTAAGCAGTAGATTTTTGACCGGCTGTAAAGTAAATGAATAATTTTTAATAATAAGTCACGATAGCCGAGTTGTTGGGTGGTCGGAATTTCGAGTCGAGAGACCCGAGTTCGATCCCCAGGTGGCAGTACCAATGAGTTTTTCAAAAAACTTATGGACGAATTTCATCGTTGGCTTGGACATAAAAGGCGGCGACGGGCTCACCACCTGTCACGTTGTCCCGAAAATATCTTCGGTGGAAGGTGGGTCAAAGGGACTTAATTGTCTAGGCTTGACCTATGTCTACCCCTGTATTGGGAATTGCGTGAAGATATTTTTTATATTTTATATAATAATTTTTCCCTTTGACATCTTACCCTTAGCTCGTATCAAAAAGCCAGGCCAGTTACATGTATTAGTCGGTATCTTCAAAATAAAACGATTACGATGAAATTGGCGCTGCTCCTTAAGTTCAATTATAACCCGATTAATAGTTAAAATATATATAAAATATCTTCACGCAATACCCCAATACAAGGGTAGATAGAGGTCTAGTTTAGACAATTAAGCCCCTTCGACCCACCTTCCACCGAAGGTATTTTCGGGAGAACGTGACAGGTGGTGAGCCCGTCGCCGTGTCGATGTCCAAGCCTATAATTATCCAAGCAATATTTATTTGCGAGCCCTACTAGATATTATCATATGTGACACTTTCATTGATAACGCTCTTTTTTCGATTAAAAAGGAACAATTAAAGGCTATATATAAACATATAGCTCCTTATATACTACTTTGCGTCATATAGTCTAAGGATTGTGACTAGAAATATTTATAGTCCAGTTTTTCTTAATGTTCTCTCCCATTCTCGGTGATCAAACTCTGTCGTTTTTGGCTTAATTGCTTCGCATGACACTAACTTGGTCTATATTAAATAGTTCTTAGAAACGCGTTATAAGCTCTATTACAAGCTAAATTATCACAGTGTTATAAATACTAATAGTATAAAGAGATTAAAAAAAACTTGATCAATTATATAAACCTTTGCCGCATAACAAATTATCACTTTATATTGGCAGAATACTGTGACGAGAGAAGGGAAAGTAGAAATACGAGTTTTCTGATCCTAATTGTTCAGACAATACTTATCTTCACACACAGTCCACCACAGAGTATCTAGAGAGAACAGATCGCCACGCCATTATCACGATCCTTACATGACTATTACACTTCCTTCAAATTCATCATTTTATTTTACACGCACGTCTACGTGTCCAAGTACTCTTGACCCTACCTCCTTCGAGCAATTTGTTCATATTGTCTTCAAAAGTTAGGTGTAGAGGTAGGCCGAGTATCGGCCTACCTCTACACCTTACTTATACAGTTTGATTAAAATATTTTTTTGAAATTTCTGTTACTTCAAATATTTTTCAATTAAAATTCATAAGTTTAAAAATCTTATTAACTAACTATTTAAATAATAATTCAAATAACTAAAAACAAATTTTTACCTGTCGCAAACTGACATACACCTATTTGTGTGAGAAGTAAAACGCCCACACTCCACAACATAGCGCCCGAATTAGGCTGTACCCCACAAGGGGTCTCATAATCTGAAATGAATAAATTATTTGTAATGCAAAAGGGAAAACTTCTAAGTTAATACTTTTTTATTTACTATGCAGCTAACATTAAACTGAACGTAAGTATTAAAAAAATTAATAATATCATAAGATTTGCTATTAACGTGAATACTTCCCCGTTTTTTCTTGCAGTAGATTTTACTGGTCGTTGTTTTTTTTCATATTTACCTGCCATGATATTTACGTACGTTAAAAGATTTTTATGACAAAAATGTATGCCTGATTTTATACATTTATATACTTGATATGATATATAAATAGGACTTTCAGTTACAGACGATAGTCGAGTGGTTGGGTGATCGGAATTCGAGTCGAAAGACCTGAGTTCGATCCAGAGGGTGGCAGGCTCGTACCAATGAGTTTTTAAAAACATAAAAACGGCGACGGGCTCACCACCTGTCTCGTTGTCCCAAAATTATCTTCGGTGGAAGGTGGTTCGAAGGGACTAAATTGTCTAGACTAGAGCTCTGTCTACCCCTGTATTGGGAATGGCGTGAATATTATTGTATTTTTTTTTTTTTGTTACAGTTAGATAAAAAATCTCTTAGTGAAAACGTGAGCTCTGACAGTAAACGTCGAATGCTGCTCTGGCGTTACAATAAATAGTTATTAATAGTTAGTAATTAATGTCTTCGGAGGAAGGTGGGTCGAAGGGCCTTAGATTTTCTTTCATTAGGTATGTAAGTCGTTGCGATATTTTTTGGGACAACATGATAGGTGGTTCTCCAGTTGCAGTCTTTAATGTCCAAGCCAACAATATAAATCATACATAAGGTTTGGAAAAAAACCAATTCGTACGAACCTTGTGGATCGAACTTTAATTCCCTAACGATCTATATTTATAATATTTTATATGTGGGATAATTTCAAGTTTCATTAAGCTTGCACTGACTTTATGGATGCTGTAGTATATCCCGTCATCACTTTGATTGAGTTTGATATTATTAAGGGAGTTGAAATTTCTTGCGCAGACTCCCAACGACTAAACTCACTTTTATAAGCAATTAATGCTTAATTGCATTGTTTTGAAAATTAATATGCAAGCATTTCTCTCCGATTTCAGAAGAATCAGGTACTTAGGTGAAATGAATGGGGATAGTTAAAACAAATCCAATAAACCGAGACTCGGTAAACTTTGGATTTATATTTGTTAGTTCCTATATTTTACCCATGGCTTCGCTTGCGTTTGTCTCCAAAGAACTATTAAAGTTATAACCTTAACATAATAGTAACAATAATTAGTAACAATGATTTCTAGAAACATACATGTGAGAAACAAACATACACATATGTTGCTATAATAAATTTAATAGGTAGCGGACCGCCGATAATTAATTATTAGAAATTCGAATTACCTTAAGTTTTTACTCTCATACATACTTTAATGTTAAGTGTCAAAGCGATAACCTAAGTTTTCTAATAAATAACAAGATGGCGGCTCACGTCAAATAGGGACTTTAATGGGCACATTTTTAATACCTTGGGTTACATTATTGTAATTTTAGTAGGGATCTTTAATAAAAAAAGTCACAATAGCCATGTGGTTGGGTGGTCGGAATTTCGAGTCAAGAGACCCAAGTTCGATCTCCAGGTGGCAATATCAATGAGTTTTTCAAAAAGTTATGTATGAATTACATCGTTGGCTTGGAAATAAAGACGGCGACGGGCTCACCACCTGTCACCTTGTCTCGAAAATATCTTTGGTGGAAGGTGGGTCAAAGGGACTTAATTGACTAGACCCCTGTCTACCCCTGTATTGGGAATTGCGTGAAGATATTTATTTATATTATTTAATAAAAAAAACTATAGCTAATGTGATAACTATTCTTGGAATATTAAATCGGTTTAGTGGTTTAGGCGTTACCGTCGTGGTAAAAAAACTGACATACTTTCTTTTTTATAATATTACTATGATTTTTTTTTCATTTAATTGATACTACAGAATGGAATCACTTTTTATATAATTTATGTACGCAATTTCTTTTTATGTCATCACTAATTCGACATTTGATTGGCATTAGAAATCATTACACATTTTACAATACGTATACACAATAAGGATTAGTTTAGTGACAAGAATCTCGCGAGTGATTCCATAAGGGTTCTTTATAACACTTTCATATCAATATGTTCATTTGTAAAAGGCATTATTCTGATGTATGAAATAAGAAAAAATCTTATACCGTAATAAAGTGAAATACGTAAATATGTAAAAGGAATGTAACGCGTCATCAACGTAAGTGACGGGCAGCAGTCTTAAAGGTGCATGACGTACTTCAATCACCAATCCGCTTGCCTGGCATTAATAATAAATCCTCCTTATCGGCAGAGTGTGAAATATTATAGTTAACTTTTACAGGCTGTTACATATACATACATTCATACTTATTAGACCATTAAAGTCCACGCAGGACATAGGCCTCTCCCATAGGGAGGATTTGCCATAAACGCTTGGCAAGCGGATTGGCGATTGAAAGAAAGAAAGAAGACGAAGAAGAAGAAGAACGCCTCTTACGACATTCTCGAGAAGAAAGCGAGTGGTAATATTCTTACGACGTTACCACGCGGAACAGCAACAGGCGGTAAGTAGTAAGTATTATTATTATTGTTTTTGTGTAAAAATTTTATTCAGAATATCTTCACGCCATTCTCAATACAGGGATAGACAGAAGCCTAGTCTAGACAATTAAGTCGAACTATCGTGACTTATATAGTAAAATCTATATATATTAAAATATGTAACAGAAATATTGATATTAAACTTTTCAGGCCGATAAGTAAGTGTAATTAAAGGTAAAATATAGTTTTTGTGTAAAAAATCTATATATAATAAAAATATGTAACAGAAACATTTTTTAAACATTTACAGACTTTTATGTAAGTAAGTATTACAAATAGTAATAACAATAATGCTATTGTGTTAAGAAAAAAAAACAAAAAAAATCCTGAAGTTTTAAGGATGCAATAAAAATAGTTCAAGACACTAAGAAAAAAATGCAAAAATAAGGGAAGGAAAATTATGTGGGCTAGAATTCTCTTATTACGCTCAGATATGCGTGCTGCCATAATAATAGCAGGTTGAGGTATTTAGGTCACACGTTTCCTTCCTACCTACTTCATTTGAATAATAATTTCAGACAGGCTTCTAGTGATAACATTTTATAGCTTCAAAATAATCAAATGCGTTTGGTTACTATATAGAAAAAGCTCAGCTTTGTTTTTTGTTATAAAAAGTATAATTTTTTATTTTTCAACCACGATAGCTGAGTGGTTGGGTGATCGGAATTCGAGTTAAGAGGCCCGAGTTCGATCTCTAGATTGTAGGTTCGGTAGTATTTTTTTCAAAAGTTATAAACGATAGTATTGGCTTGGACATAAAGACGTCGGCAACCTCACATTCGTGTATCATAAAAGATATTGTAAAGTTAAATAGACAGTGACAACGTCTCACACATATCTCTGATCCCAAAGTAAGCAACTAAACTTGCTGTACTTGCTGTAAGCACCTGTACTTTGGAATCAAAAACAACACAGGTACGGCAATTGCCTACCCGTGACAATGTAGAAAAAGTAGTTTTGAACATTGACCCAATCGATTGATACAATCGAACCCGGGACCTCAAAGCGAGCGACACCTTAACAACCGGGGAAGGCCACTCAGCCATAGAGGTCGGCAACAAAACGAAGACGCGGTGACTAAACTTGTGAGAAGTACGCCTAATGATCATAATGAAAACTCAGATAAATGTTCCTTTTATGGTTAAAGTTATAAGAGTATAAGAGTAATAATCATCATCATGTTATCGGCCTGTAAAAGTGCACTGACCATTGCAGACATAGGCCTCTTCTATATTGGAAGGCTTACAATAATCGTCTCACTTTGCAAGCGGAACGGCGATGGCAGTATCTAAAACTTTGCACCATAGACACAGATGCCTGGTACCGGTCCTGAATTTTGATCTGTTTTTTTTAGTTACCCCGCTGTCTGTAGCGTTTTGAATTTTCAAGGCTTTACCCATAGTCACCTTTTTCGACACTCACGGGAAGAAAGAAAGTTGTGTATTTTTACCTCGTAACCGCAATGCCCTTTACCAACGTGAATGCATTAAAAGTGCTGAAGGTAGATGAAGCGAGAGAAGTATTATAGAAGCATACCGAGAAAAATAAAAATAGAGGTAAAATTTTTATGTTTTCATATATATTTGCAAGAGATGTGTATGTGTTGCATGTGGCGTATATTTAGGTAATATATATAAGTGACGATAGCGGAGTGGTTGGGGGGTCGGAATTTCGAGTCAAGAGACCCGAGTTCGATCCCCAGGTGGCAGGCTCGTACCAATGGGTTTTTGAAAAACTTTGTACGAATTATATAGTTGGCTTAGACATAAAGACGGCGACGAGCTCACCACCTATCAAGTTGTCCCGAAAATATCTTCGGTGGAAGGTGGGTCGAAGGGACTTAATTGTCTAGACTCTCTGTCTACCCCTGTATTGGGAATTGCGTAAAGATATTTATTTATTCATTTATTTTATTTTTATGCAGTTAAGTTAGTTACTTAAAGAAGTTATTGAGACTTTATTTATACACATTAATTTAATAAAAATAAGTCTAGCATAACTTAACTGTTATAAAATTTAAAAGAAATTGCATCACAACATACTAAATAACACAAAGTTGTTAATACTTTAATAAAACAAAAGCTGTCTATGAGATATATTAATAAAGTTTACGACTTTCTACATTTTGAACGCAAAGAGCCACCTGTGTTTAAACTAAGTTGTTCCAAGTCGTAAGTTCACGCACTTTGACTCTCAAGAAATTTGTAACATAGATTTCATATTTTGTAGTATTGAAAATGAAAAATAATCCAGTTTAAACTTGTGGTTGTTGCGCCTTGACGTAACTTTATTTGTACACTTTTGTTTGTGTGGATGATAACTTTGTTTGTGCAGATTTTCGTTTAAAACTATAAAATATCTTTACGCCATCCCCAATTCTAGGATAGGCAGAGGTCTAGATAATTAGTCTTTCGACCCTCCTTTCACCGAAAACATTTTTCGGGACAACGTAACGGGTAGTGAGCCTGTTGCCGTCTTTTCTGTTTAAATTAACAAGTTGAAACGTATATAATGTAAAAAAAAAACCATTGTATGAATCTGTCACCTATGAATCGAACTCGGGTCTCTTGAGTCGAATCCCGATCAGGGTAATCGGGATTCGACTCAAGAGACCACTTGACTATCGAGCTTTTTAAAAATTAAACACAAATAACTATTCTTACTACTGATTAGTAGATGTGATTTAATTATTATGTTCTATTGGAGAACTGTAATGAAAGCGTGATAATTTGATAATGGCACTAAAGCAAAATGGTCGGTAGTTATGGCACCGTATGATTTTATTACCCCCTTTCTTCCCGTGTGTCGTAAGACGCCACTAAGGGAAAGACCTTGATAATGGAACCGTCTACCAATAGATGTCGGAATATATTGACAGTGTATTTTCTAAATGACATAATTTTTCAGGCTATTCTGAACTAATGTGATTAAAAAAATACCTTCACCCCATTGCCAGGACAGGGGTAGACAGAGGTTTAAGGACAACGTGACAGGCGGTGAGCCCGTTGCCGTCGAAGGCAACGATATAAATCGCACATAAGTTTTTGATAAAAACCCATTGGTACAACCTTGCCTTGAGGTACGGACTCGGGTTTCTTGGTTCAAATTCCGATCTTGAATACCACAATAGCAACAAAAATAGATGGCTGGATAGTCATCTTAAAATTACCATACAGTATTAAGCAGACTATTGACGAGCAGCAGCGTCTAATATGTCCGGTACCGCGATCAATTCGATCTAAAGCCTCGCGACTATGGAAAACACTTTTCATAGGAGAGACCTATACCTGCAGTGCTTTCTAGCTGGCCTATATGTAGAGCAAAAAACCTTTTGTGATATTTTTTTCTTATAAGCAGCGAATAATGCATTTCATTTTTATTTATAATTTTTCATTATATTAACTTTCAAAGATTAAAGATAGATTCCTTCTGTACTTAGGTGACGTCTGGGTCAAAACCATACCCTTACCTAGTATTAACTGTTAAGTTTTTGTTTGTAGAGCACAGAGAGCCAGTTAGCCGAGTTCGATAACCAGGTGACAGGCCTGTACCAATGTTCGATTTATATCGTTGGCTTGGTCATAAAGACGTAAAGTTCTTTAGTACTTCCTTCTCGGTTACTCGTGTCATGGGCTGTAGTAACACTTATGATGAGTTTGATAATTAGCTAAAAATATTTTTAAAATTTTTCTCTGTGTCTCGGTCTGTTTGTTTGGTCTAAACTCTGAAACGGCTGGACCGATTTTATCATGACTTTCTTTGGCAGATAACTGATGTTATAAAGAGTAACATACATAAATTTTCTTTTAGAAAAATAACAAGGGATCCGTGTTAAGTCTTAAGTTAAGATGCAGGTAGTAAAATAATTTGTTTTACAGAATAGGAAGGCAAACGAGTAGGTGGCTCACATGATGGTGATTACCGCCACCCATGAACACCTGCAATGCTAGAGGAATAACAGATGCGTTGCCGGCCTTTGAGAAAGGTGCCTATATCTTTCTTGAAAAGGCCTATACCTGAAAGTGACATGAAATATAATCTGGTAGATATCTTACATATGCATTTGTTAATAGCATAAAAAAATTGCATAAAAAAAGAGAGAGAGCATACAAAAATAACTTTACAGTAGTTAGGCTCTGCTGTGATGTAAAATACCCTGTATTTTATGCGCCAAGGATAAAGTAACTAATTTATTATTCAATACAGACGGTGTACGCACTCTACTCCGCCGACTTTTTTCCGAGACAAACCCACTTTCCAAATTTAACGATATAATTTTCACTTCGCTGAATCCCTCCCTTGTGCGTACCGTAGTGTTTGTTGCGTAAATTAAAAGAGCTTATTTACAGGACATTGTTTTTGTCCAAGTTATATCCGTTTTCATTAATTTTTGTTAATGTATTTGAAAATTACGAATATGTATATACAAGAAACAATTGTGTGTGTCAACTCCGACGCACAAATTGAGTTAATTCCTTACGAAATATTATTAAGTGTATATTTTAGTAAATGAGGGCAAATGAATGCATTTTTTATATTTCTAAAAGCATACATAATACTTTGATATATATCTATAAAGGTGTACTTTCTATGGTATGTAAAGGTGTATTTTATATATCTATGAAGTACACTTCGGCCATGTCGTGTTAAGAAACTTAGTCATGTGACGTGCTTAATTCTTAAAATTTTTTTATATTATTTACTCTAATAGTGTGTTATACTCTTGCATGGTGTGCATTAAAAAAAGAAAAAAAATCAGGTATTTGTAAAGTTGTAAAGTTTATTTAGTTTAAAATTTGTATTTTCTGTAATTCCGTGGAAAATCAAAGTTACGTAAGTATTCCTTTTTACGTTTTCAAGTTAACAGCGCGTGTATCGTTTTGTTTCGAATTTTGGCTCTTACCCAGACTCAATGTCAAAGAAGCAAAAGAATAAAAGGCATCAAAGCCATTGCGGTGAAGCGAGCTATGGATTACAAGAATATTTCAACAGTGCCACCCTTCAGCTATTGTTTGCTTAAAAATGATTTTACTATTTTTTATTTATAAGTAACTGGGGTGGTTCAATCGGGTGTTAATTATTAGCAAAGTATACTACATACATTTACAGCGCATCACCTGTCACGTTGTCCTAAATAAGGTTCAGTAAAAAGTGGGTCGAGAGGAATTCATAGTCTAGAACTTCATTTACCCCAATTTTGTGATACTAGGTAGGGTACTTAGTATCACAAAATTGAAAATTGATACTAGGTATCTTCACGTAATTCCCAATACAGGGGTAGACAGAGGTCAAGTCTAGACAATTAAGTCACTTTGACCCACCTTCCACCGAAGATATTTACGGGACAACGTGACAGGTGGTGAGCCCGTCGCCGCCTTTATGTCCAAGCCAATGATAAAATTAGTACATAAGTTTTTTGAAAAACTCATTGGTACTGCCACCTGGGGATCGAACTCGGGTCTCTCGACTCGAAATTCCGACCACCCAACAACTCGGCTATCGTGACTTTCTCGTAAAATTGATACTAGGTAAGGTACCAAAGAGCTTGGTGGTTGTTTTCTCTGCTTACTCTGTCAGGAAAAAGTGTGAGGCTAAATGATATAGAGATGGTATTATAAAATTACCTTGCAGGTGCTTTGATTGTGCATGCGGAATTGTTCAAGGTTATACAGTAATAGCATCTCCATAATAATCAATTTACACAAAGTAACGCTTGAATTAATTTATAGTTTACTAGATTCCGCCCTCGGCTTCGAACGCGTGGCTTGGTGACCGACACGAGACGATGATAGCTCTTGGAGAACATGAATTATTCCGACTTACTTGATGCTTAAACTACATACTTTCATAAATTTTAGCCTATGTGTTATTTTAAAGTATAAGCTATATTACTGTAAGATTTAGTTAATATACGACCAATAGTTTTTGTATGGAAGAGTAACAAACATCCACCCATTCTCACCAACTTTCGGATTTATAATATTACTAGCTGCCCCACGCAGCTTCGCACGCGGTACAACACTTAACGCGGAATCCTAATTATTTTTCAAAAATGGTAATTTTTTAAAAAGTAGCTTAAGTAACTACTTATAATATTATAAAATATTACTGACAATTTCTTTTTATTCTCCACTTAATTTTTTTAACAAAAAGTACCCTATGTTACTTCAAATACCTCCAAGAATATGTGTACAAAGTTTTATGAGGATTGGTTGAGTATTTTTTGCGTGAAAGCGTAACAAACAAACTTGTATTCACATTTATAATATTACTAGCTGACCCAGCAAACGTGGTTTTCCATATAAAAATAGGGCTTGATCGTAGGGTGGTGAAAATTTTGGGTTTTATGTATTTTTAATGCTATCATAAAAAAATATTTAAAAATAAAAAAATAGGGTTGGACTACCCTTAACATTTAGGGGGAGGGGGTGAAAAATAGATGTTGTCCGATTCTCAGACCTACCCAATATGCACACAAAATTTTATGAGAATCGGTTGAGCCGTTTCGGAGGAGTAAGGTAACTAATTTTGTGACACGGGAATTTTATATATAAGATAATAATATACAAGGCATAAATAGTAGCATGTAAATAAAAAAAAAAACATTTCTCTATTCCCCTATAATAGTTAAAAGAACACTTCGGCTATATGGCCTAGCAATAAAACCTATAAATGACTGAGAACGTGAATAAGCCGAATAATTCATATATATTGTAGCCGGGTTTTTTCGTCGATACGGCGTTCGGAAACGCCTGATTTATGATATGTCGTAAAGACGGTGCCAGCTCGAGACGGACACAGAGGAAACCCTCCAAATATGTATTTGACTTATCAACCGTTCTATCTGATACCGTGCGTGTTAAAATATCGAACGGGATAAAGTGTAAAAATATTTTGGGAGAGAAATAGAAAATATCTTCTCGTATGTTCCGTATAGTGGGGTAGAGGGAGATCTAGGGAAGTCTTTTCCACTCACCTTCGCCGTCACTGAAGACCTATTGGGGCAACGAGACTGGTGGTGAGCCTATCGCCGTTTTAGCATTCAAGCCAACGATACATAAACTTACATGGATAAATATTTACGTATAAATATAAACATCCATGGCTCGAGTACAAAAATAAATATTCATTTTTATTTTTTTTATTTTATTTATATTCAGAAAAAAAAACAAATTACAAATGAAAACAACAATACACTGTACTATAAAACCCAGTGTTTTTTTTTGTACAATGGAGTTCGTCCATACAGATAACATTATTTAGCAGTTTACTTATTATAAACTAGATAGTTTACATTAATAATTACGAACATGATATAGGAATTTTTATTGAGGGTAGATTAGGTGCGAATGTTTTTGTCGTTATAACAATGACGAGCACATAAAAAAAAAGAAAAAGATACAAATGCGTTCGAGTGTCCTAAGGTGTGTCAACATTATTATCAATTATTTCATGTAATTATCATGTAGCAAAGCTAAGTAGTAGTTAGTTAATTTAGATTTGATGTTGTTTGGATTTATTTCGTAACGTAATGCGGGTGGTAATTCGTTTATTAATTTTGGAATCATAAATTCGAGCGTGCGTTTTCCATAGTTATTCTTATTATACACAGGCACATATAATTTTTTTATTTTTATGCAGGTCTTTGTTAAAAAAACTGTTCTTTTAAGAGCACATATTTGATTTTGTCATGGATTGGGATTATTTTACAATACGCGAACAACATATGGTAGTTATTTTTATATTTACTTTTTACTTTAGGAGGGACGATTATGTTTAGAAACCTTAATTGAAGTTGAAAAATTTTGTCTATGTATGTTTTGAATGTGAATCCATAGCTACTCAAACCGTACGAAGTTATTGATTCAACTAAAGCTTTATATAATAATAATTGAATTGGAAAGTCAATTTTGTTTTTAATTAGTACAAATTTTGTCAGAATTGATTTTAGCCGGTCACAGACGTTACTTATATGCTTTTTCCAATTTAGTCGGCTATCAATTATGAGACCTAGGTACCTATGGTTGTCCGTATAAACTATTGACGGACAATAGCATATAGATTTTATTTGACATGAATGTAAGCATGAGTGTGAGTGTGCTATGAGATTAGGCACTGTTTTAGCACGGTTATGGGAAGAGCTGATGTACATTATTTTAGTTTTTTTACCGTTTAAAACTAAACCAACAACAACATTAAACATGTTGGCCCTTTGCGGGATTCGAGCCCACAGCCCTTAGTTTCGCACGTAGATTCTCTACCAACTAGACAATCGGGTTAAAAGAAAAATTTATAAATCACATCAGATCACATCAAATCATCATAAAAAAAGAAAGAGACTTCTTGAAAATTGCGGGCGTTAGAATTTAAAGTCGATTTAAGAATAAGCCGTGAGATAGTGAAGTAAACATGTCTCGTACACTTTTTTGCAACCATTTTTAAAAGCGTCCGCAGTATCTCCGCAGCTTGTACTAAGCTAGTACTTTGGGAAAATTGTTCAAAAGCCTGTTTTCTGTGCAACGCTTTGTTGGAAAATACCGATTCCGTAAAATCGATCCGTAAAAAAGGATAATATCCGGAAATAAAAACTACAGTTTTATTAGAAATTTCATTACAATTTTTCTAGCCCAAGGAAAGGAATATTCACCCAAATTATAAAGTATCATTTCAGTATAATTTGTCAATAAAGGAAAAACCATGAAATTCGTATTTCTCGTAAAACATTCACCGCGGATTTATTATTTATTCTAAATCAGCACCTTTCTCCCGCTCATTTCTTTATGATGGCGAATCTCATAATTAGCATAATAAGTCACGATAGCTGAGTCGTTGGGAGGTGGGAATTCGAGTCAAGAAACCCGAGTTCATACCAATGGAAAAAATTTTCAAAAACTTATGTACCAATTACGTCGCTGGTTTGGACATTAAGACGGCGACGGGCTCACATGTCACTATGTCCAAAAAATATCTACGTAGCTGGTGGATCGAAACCACTTAATTGTCTAGGCCTCTGTCTACCCCTGTATTGGGAACGGTGTGAAGATATATGTTCCTATTTTTAGCGTAAAAATATAAATGTTAATTTGCTTATCAGCAATGAGCAAAACATCATTGAATGGTATTCGGCTTCCTACGTCACTACTGCGACATCATTACCTGCGCATCATAACGTAGAATATAAAATGTGACGACTGCGGTTGGGCTTTTATTGTATTGTTGTGGGATGTGAAACGTCAGCGGTACGAGCGGTAAAATAAGGCCGATGTCGTACTAACGTTTATTTATTTATCAAAACTTTGCAATGCAAAGAGATGACTTAATATCTACAGGCACTTTTTAAGGCAATATCTATAACATATCAACTGATAGTATGGTGAATCTTTGTTGGCGCAACAAAATACAAAATTATAAATAAATATGATGACAAGTCCCACGACCATACTAGATACTGAAGTGGTCAGAGTTATCGGTCAGTCTTCTCACTCCATGTTTCATCACAGTTCAATTGTGATGCATTACAAGTGGTGAAAAAGTTTGCCGTCTTAGTGTTCAAGTTAAAGATAGGAATCGTAGGTAAGACTCTCAAAGGTACTGCTAGATGCTAGATGATGAGATTGAAACAGAGAGAGAATCATCTCTCTCTCTCTCTCTCTGTATCAACACATAACGTACTTTAACATGCTTACAGAGGGAGAGAGAGAGAGAGAGAGAGAGAGAGAGAGACTACACATCACGTACCTTAACACGCTTGTTGTTTGTCTGCCAAAAAAATTGTACCAAAAAATTCTATTATCATAGTGTAAACTCACCTTAAAATAAGCGACCCACATTGCTGAAAAAAGAGTTTGGCTCTCGTGTTATGAGGAGTTGCGAAGGTAAATATGCTAAAAGTTTAACCCGTAACGTTTATAAATATTGGAAATATGTTACATAAATAAAATGCTAGAGACAGTAATGATACAGATTCTTTTTTAAGAAAAGTTTTCTTTTCTTAAAAAAGAACATTCAAACTAGAATACTTGGTTCATAAATTAGAATGAGAATTAAAAGTCACGATAGCCGAGTTACGAGTCGAGACACCCGAGTTCGATCCCCAGGTGGCAGTACCAATGAGTTTTTCAAAAACTTATGTACGAATTTCATCGTTGGCTTGGACATAAAGGCGGCGACGGGCTCACCACCTGTCACGTTGTCCCGAAAATATCTTCGGTGGAAGGTGGATCTAAGGGACCTAATTGTCTACATTAGACCTCTGTCTACCCCTGTATTGGGAATTGCGTGAAGATATTTATTTATTTATAAATTAGAATTCATAATTACTTAATGTACTATTGTATGAATGTGCAATTGTTTGCTTTCAATGTTTGTTATAAACACAATTTGCGCACAAAGAGCTTTATAGGAAAAAAATGTCTTCACGCCATTTTCAATACAGGGGTAGACAAGGTCTGGACAATTGAGTATTTTCCCGTCCCCGTGCCAGATGGTGAGCCCGTCGCCGTCTTTATGTCCAAACCACCGATATAAGTATTACATAAGTTATTGAAAAATCCCATTGGCATGAGGTTTGGTGATCGAACTCGAGTCTCTAGACTCGAATTCCGACTATCCAACCAAATGTATTAATGTTTTTTATATTATGTGTAGATCTGTGATAATTAATTAATGGGTCTTGAAGGCTAAATTAATTCATATAATGATTTTTGTATGAAAATAGAAAACCTTACTCAAAAATGGAAACTTCAGAATGCACCGGAAATCAGTCAACTGTAGCAAACTCGAAGAGACGAATTTGGTAAAGCATTTTCTTAGCATATTTTTGACATTTTTAATAGATTTGCTATGTACACCCAGAAATACGATTTTCCTCATTTTCTTTTGTATATACACTCCCAATATATTTTTACAAACTATAATGGCTGCAAATAAAGTTATTGATAATTTGATAGGACTACGCCTGTCAGGTCAACCATTTTTAAGTAAATAACCAATAATTCATGAGAAATATTTATATTCATCACGCGATTGCCAATACTATTGCTAAGCGTGGCGATAATGGCCGTTATGTTATATACGTATGTTTATAAAACAATTTTGCTAGCACTTTTAAGTTCCGTTTTCTTGATTTAAATTCTATGCCGCTAGAATTGTGTGATGGAATTAACATGCAGGCACATACATCCATACATAGGTAGGGGATAGCATCACATAGATTAATCTGAAACAACGTGTACCACAAATACCTAAGAAAAACTGCTTTTCCACATTAATACGACCGAGAACCCAACTCTGGACCTCAAAGCTTGTAGCACCATGAAAACTAATGTGTAAGCCACTCGTCCGCCGGGGTCGTTAAAGTATATTTATAATGTAAGTGAATATTAAAAACAGACCATATTTTATGACAAAATAACCATCCTTAAAGTGTAAAATAATTTAGGAGAAAGCTGTGAAATATTAAAGTATGTCCAAATTAAATTGTGTGAAGTAAAACACATGTGAAGTGTTTATTTTTGGATTTGTCGATATTAAAATGGCTGTTGTAGGCTGTAATTTCTACTTGAATATTTTGTATCGAGGTTTCTGTGCGTTTTATTTTGAAACAAGTTATAAATGACTTTAATTGACTGAAACGATACGATATTTATGTTGTAATTGGAAATACTATATTCTATATTGAAATAAAGTAAAAAAATTATACATAAATTTCTTCAGGAATAATCCCCAAAACAGGAGTTGATAGAGCGTTAGACAATTCAGCCTTTTCAACCCAACTTTCACCAACAGGTGATAAACCCATCGCCACAAGTCAAATGCTTTAAAAGTTAAGACCCTTACTCAAATATTCACTTCATATATTCAAATCAATATTTTAGATTAGTGTACGCATTTAATGTTTCCCTTTTATAAGATTGATCAATATTTTTTTTATTTATTCATAACGGCCTCTCCCATAGGGAGGATTTGCCCTAATCGCCACGCTTGGAAAGCGGATTGGCGATCGCAGTACCAGACCAGTCGCACCTCAGACGCTGCTGCCCATCTTCGGTATGACTATTTTGGTCTGATATTTTTAGATATGGTTATCACGCCATCTGTCCGTTGCCATAATGATATTCAAGGCTGTTTCCCATAGTCGCCTCTTACGACATTCATGGGAAGAAAGAGAGTGGCAATATTCTTACGCCGTTGCCACACGGTAAGATAAATATTTCACACAACATAATTGCTCGTGTATGGACTCGTATGTTTACACACACAAGCTCAAAACCGTCAGAGATAGTATATTTTAACTTTTAAAAAGTTTGATTCAAATCCATTAAAATTTGCAATTAAAAATTTTAAATGCCATGGGAGCAACAAATATAAAATAAAATTTTAATCAGTATTATTTGATTCTTAAGTATGTAGGTAGTTAAAATATTTTATTTTATTTTAAAGTATTGGAATATATAGCATACAATAACGAAGTTCGAGAAACTTATTATATCGTGGAAAATATTATTTTGTCTTATACAAGAAATTTCATTCCTTGGTTTTGTTATATATATTGTTTAAAATTAAAACAGTATTTACTCCAATTGTGATAAAGATTTCTATTCATCGCACTGGTTTGTTTTGAAAAATTACTGGAGTTAAAGAATATTCATAATAGATCTATTATGTCTAGCCTTCATAGACTAGATATTATGCAGAGCATAAGAAATTACAAAACCCCTGAAATAAAAAACAAAAGGTTGGTCAATTCTTTGTTTAACATAAAATGGGGAAAGTCAGTTGAAGAGCACTTGCAAATTTGCATTTCACCGTGTAATGCTGCACAGACTTTCTTCTTTTTTCTTATTTTTTAACTTATTTTCATTTGCGCATTATGATTTTATGTTCTGTATAATTTCATTATTTTATTGGTTCCTGAATATATGAAAACATTTCTTTCTTTCATTCAAAAGTAACCGTACCTTAAGACTTCTGACCTTATTATTGTTTGTTTGTGTAAGTTTTACGAACTCTCATGACGAGAAGAGAGTGAGATTAGATAACATATAAAGTAATGATGTCTTCCTTTAAGCCTTTATTTTACTTGAGATGTTTGTTTAGTTCTAGTTTAGATCAAAACTTGGAAGGAAAGTTAAAGCTACGTCGTAATGAAGTACAGAATTTAAAAAAAATAACATATCAGTACAAATTTTAGAATTTATTTTATTTGTTTTATTCTAAAATAATTGAAATTAAATTGAATATAAATATATTCACGCAATTCCCCATACAGAGGTAGAAATGGTTCTAGTCTAGACAATCAAGTCCCTTCGACCCACCTTCCACCGAAGATATTTTCGGGACTTCGTGACAGGTGGTGAGTCCGTCGTCGTTTTTATGTCCAAGCCAACGATATAGTTATTTTTCTAGATTCTATATCTCCTCTATCTAGTTTGAGTCAAGATTATTTAAAACATCTATTACACATAGCTTCCGTAAATTTCAAACTTTTTTCAATACTGTGGTAAACAGATATCTAGACATTTGTCCTTTCACTAATAGTGCACCGGAGCTTTCAAGTATTTGATACAAATTAGAGCAGGGAACGTTCACCACCTCGCTCCACAGCATATTGGTGGATTTCGCTGGTCCTCAAAATAATAAATGTTTTTAATCAGGTAGGCAGCTTTCCCCACGATATTTTCCTTCACCAAGGTCGTGATAATAAGGTCAGCACTCAAAATTACACTTTTCATAACAATTAGTGGCCATCAAGAACCCTGACCATTAGGCTACCGCACGGCTATGTTAGCCCTTACAACTTCTCAATTTACGTTTTGCGTTATGTATATTGTCGCGCAGCTTATCTTGTAGACATGGTTTTCCTGACAAAATTTCAATTAATTTGTTCGCTATCGAAATGTTTATTCCGCCACCAAATAGTAGCCAGTATAAATTTAAAGACTTTTATTTCGCTTTTTTTATTGATTTTAAAGCATATAAGATATGCTGAACCTTTTGTTAAATTGTAAGAGATTTTTTTTAATTTTGTGGCAACGGCCACGGTTTGGCCGAGGTCGCGGGTTCGAATCCCGGCCGTCTCAGGTGAAATAAAAAAAATTGTATCTTAAAATTTAAAGACTTTTCCCTAAATCACCCCTTACCATCACTGGAAGAAGAAGCTGTTTACAGAAGCTGAAAGATAGTTGTTTGGATGTGCAATTGGGTGATATTAAAGTATATTGTCTGCTGTATGCTGATGATGCAGTGCTTATTGCACCATCAGAGGCAGAACTTCAGACATTAGTCACGTGTATGAAAGAAGAATGTGAAATTAAATCCGTTAAGGCCACACATTTTATGAAGAGATCGCATCTCCACTGCATTCCACCTGCTTTTATGCTTCTTCTGGCATACCCAGGTTTCGCTGTCATATAACAAAGTCGGTACCAACACTGCGTTATGTATTGCAAGGCGTGCACTTTTCACTACGCCTTGCCTTTTGATTAACGCAGTCATGGCACCATTGACGTTGTTCCCGATCGCGACACGCCTGTCCACAATTTAGACCATATACCAATGTTTTACAATTGTGTCTATATATTCTATATACCTATATACAATTGGAAAATAAAACAGTCTAAATACAGAATACTTTCCAAATAGTTTTGAGTAGTTTCCGAGATATTGTCTGTTGACCTGTTGAAATTGCAGAGTACTGCAAAGGAATTTAGTTTTTTACATCTTATCGCATTTCCCAAAACAGCTGTAGTAATAAATTTACACAATTTAGGCCTTACCGGAGCTTAATTGGGACAACTTGACAGGTGGTGAGCCTGTCACGGTCTTAGTGTTCAAACGGTATGTTCCTACGATACACAACACTTACATAAAATTTGAATAGAAAAATATGTATATAAACCTACAAACATCCATGATATGTTCATCACACAAATGTTTTTTTTAGCATGATTCAATTGCGCAGCTCTTAGCTTCGAAGACAGGACCACTACCAACTGTGTTATCGGTTCGTGGCAAAGTAGTTAAATAAGTAATTTAATAACCTTTATAAGAATATTTTATCACAGGTTGTGGCACATTAAGTCTTGTTTATGTCGTGATTAGATTCAAGTATAGTTTTACACGTAGTTTATTACTTACATTATTACATAGGACACATTTTATCCTAAATATCCGATTCCTATAAAAAAGTGCTATTGTGAAACTAAGATTTAGTTTTTTTTTATTTAAAATTTCAAGAATCCTTCTTAGGAATTTCAAAGTTATGCGTCGACCGATTCGGGAGCAGATAAAAGTACTAAAATATAAAACATTATACGAGTACATACAATTTTGTTGTAAGACAAAAAACTTTATCCAAAGAACATCGTATCTGCAAGTTAGTATCAAAGAACGTGTATAATTAATGATTACAGCATTAATTAAAGCAACTGTTCGTTAACAAGGATGAAGAGGGCGAAGGAAACTTCGTAAATGTTTAGTTACGCGTCAGTTCAGCCGGCTTTACCCAACAATAAACATTAAGAAACTAACAATGAAGTTATAATACAATTAGAGGCAGTGAGTGAGTACATAGTCGTATGTGCTCGCGGAATTTTGTTAAAATGTTCGAGTTAGGGGACTGGCAACTTCGCTACATATATACAGAGAAGAGAAAACAAAACAAAATATAGAAACGCGTGTCAATATTGATGAAAATGAATAGAGATGAATGTGAAAGAATCGTTAGCTGCTTTCTCTTTTCCCCGCGACGTGCATTATTATTCCCAATCACATTTATAAGTCCGCCTATTGTAGCCCATAGTGCAAAGTGTTGTCAATTAAGAACAAATAAAATAAAGACGTTGTCCCAAAAAATGTATTCAGTGGAAAGTGGGTCGAAAGGACTGTCTGTCTGTCTGTCTACCCTTGTATTGAGTAACCCTTGCATAGAAAGACTTTATTCGAGGTAAGCAATACAGAAATAATACACAGAGCATAAGAACTGAAGTAATAATTAAATGGTATGTACTCGTATGTGTACATACATTTTGAAAAAATCCCATTGGTACAAGCCTGCCTCCTGGGGATCGAACTTTGGTCTCTTTACTCGAATTCCGACCACCCAACCAATCGGCTATCGTGACTTTTTATCTGTCTATGTCCATGTCTAATTTCCGTAACTGGACTCCCCAAAAACCGAAACTTAATTTGTTGTGTTATATCAGACATTTGATGTATTTGTTCGCTCGCCACAATCAATTTTCCCCGAAACTACGAGACCGATTAGGTTTAAATTTGATACACATGTAAATTTCTGTGACCCAAACGCAGAGGTTTATGCGTGTACTATATTGTATACATAACAGCTAAATTCAGCTATTTTAATTTTCTAAATTGTCGTTTGCATCAGTGTCACAAAACATCCACGAACAAATTAATTTCTATTGTCTGGTATTGCTATGTGATTGTTTAAAGCCTATCTATAATTTCTACATTAATGTGATGTAAACGCAACTAATCTATATTAGAATTATTCAATATATTGTTTAACCCGGTAGATTTACTTTAAAAACCTTGGAACTTTGTAATTGCTTTCCTACCTCTTTTCCCTTGAGCGTCGTAAGAAAACTGCATTAAAACTTTCCACGACATTATCAAATATACCACCATCAATATATTATGGGCCTTATTATGTGTTACACAAGGACTGATTACACTGCCAAAATACACATGTCAATCATAATGTGCATGCGTTATGCATGTGAAATATCTGTGATATCACAATCAAAATTTCACGTTTTTCATATATACGATTTGGTATAATATTAATTCCAAACATATTAAATTAAATAGAAAAACAAAAAAAACTATGTCCAGGCAATTAGCATACAGCAGTAGGCAAAGGTTAAGAGACAAATAAGTCCTTATGACCTACCTTCCACTGAAGACATTTTTTGAGACAACGAGACAGATATAAATCGTACATAAGTTTTTTGGAAAAACCCATTGGTACGAGCTCCGGGGATCGAACACGGGACTTTTAACTCCACTTCCGATCACCCTGCCACTCGGTCATCTACTTAAATTAAGTAGAAGTACCCGTTTTCCCCCACTTTCAGAAGTTGCCGTAATTCCGTCTTCACCAGATGCTTTGCCGTTATTAATCTGTCTCAGAGCCATGCTTATCTCGTTCAAACTGACATCCGAGATATAACCGGAGTTTCGGAAAAGCTTGCCTCTTGGATTTCGATTGGTAACTCACACTAGAAGCGACTTCTGTTCATAAAATGTCTCGATCAACTCAACTTCAACTCAGTTTGCTTTTTCCGATAGACAGATACTTTGGCGAAGAAGTTGGAGCCTTGGTTTGGCGCTTGGTTCTATCGCACGTTCAATTCAAACTGTATTGAACTTGTCGACTCATTAAAGAAGAGTGTATTCAATTTCCGATATGCTGACGTATCAGTTGTAGCGCAGCCTCATTCCACGAGTTTTTCTCTGAGACAATTTTTTTGTCGCCTAGTAAACATCATGTACTGTTCACTCTGTTTATCTAGGTACCCATTTTGAGCAGCTTTAATCGCCTCTTTTTTAACTATAAACGTATACTTTAATTTTTCTGTCACTGGCTAACTCTAGTATTTCTTTACCAATGTTTTAATAAACAATACAGTACTTTAAAGTTCATCAATAAATAAGTACCATTATAATGATTCTAGTAATTCTTCTTAATAGTATTTTGGTATCATTAGAATACTTAAACGGAGGTAGAAACATACACGCGATGCATTGTAAAGAAATTACATCAAAATATAAATTTACCCAACTTTTGCTATCTTGAAGATGGGTTATGAAATATTTAATGCTATGAATAAATTATCTATGGTACAAGTAGCATGCGCTAGCGGTTTCTACATATACATATAATTACTTGATAATATAATAATTATAAAATAAATAAATATCTTCACGCGATTCTCAATACAGGGGTAGACAGAGGTCTAGCCTAGACAATTAAGTCCCTTCGACCCACCTTCCACCGAAGATATTTTGTGACAGGTGGTGAGGTCGTCGACGTTTTTATGTCCATGCCAACGATATAATTCATGCATAAGTTTTTGAAAAGCCTTCTCTTGACTCGAAATTCCGACCACCCAACCACTAGGCTATCGTGACTTTATCTTGATAGTAATTATAATGTATATATTAAATAATTTATGTACTTTTCTATTTCACGACCCAATAGACGGTTGGTAATGGATTTATAGTCGATTAATTAAGTAATTCATTAAGTAAGTAATAGTAAGTAAGGGCCATTGCAGCAGCATGCACGTCGCGACACCTGCCAGCTCTTTTCAAGGCTGCTATTCTACACAGCTGCGCACCCATGCCAACGAGGGTTAGGGCGTCCCCCCAAGGCGACGTACACCTGTTCGTACCCGTTGGTGTGGAATGCAGGGCGCAAAGCGGTGATAGGGACCGCCACCCGTCATGCACAGCCCGACACGGCGGAAGGTGGAGGACGGAGGGCAGAGTTGGCACGTGGAATGTTAGAGGAGGCATGAGAGATAAGACGAATGATTTGATCGAAATAATGAAACTAGATGTCGTGTGTTTGTCGGAGACCAAACGGAAGGGCAGTAGTAATGAAGAGCTTCCTGACGGGGCGTTAGCTCTATGGTCCGGAGTCCCGGAGAGCGAGAGCGTCTGCCAAGGGAGTGGGGGTGCTGCTGTCGTGTCGGTTGGTCGATGTGATGACTGAATATACGGCTTTAAACTCAAGACTTTTCTGGGTTCGCTTTAAATTGGGACTGACGAAGTTATTCCTTTTGGCTGTTTATGCGCCGGTAGCTTCGTCGCCCAGGGCTGAGCCAGAGGAGTTTTGGGAGAATGTAAGAGAAGTTCTAGATTTTGTTAGGGGAAACGAAATAATTGTTGTATGTGATGATTTAAATGGATGGGTTGGTACCGCTCGGCCACGGTACCAGTCGGTGCTTGGAATATTTGGTGATAAAAGGGTTAACGATGCTGGCAAGCTTATACTGGCTGTATGCAAGAAAAAGGGTCTTTTTCTGACAAACACTATGTTTAGTCACAAGAATATCCATATGTATACTAGAAAAAGAGATAATGAGAGAAGTATGATCGATTTATTCCTGATGACCGACTGCGAAAACAGGTGATGAAGACGCGAGTGTTCAGAGGTGCTGACCTAGGAAAGGATCACTATATAGTGATTACTAGATTTAGAGGTCTGTTGGCGGGTTGGCGCCACCGGACGGCGATACCAGATCCACAGTCGGTCGGTAGCATCCGAAGCTGGAAGCTTCAGGAAGCATTCACTAGGGATAAATATCAAGCAAGGGTAGCCAAAATGCTTGACATCATCGATGTCAAGAAAGAATGTGTGGACGAAATATGGCAGAGCCTTAGGGATGGAATGGTTTGTGCAGCGGAAGACGTGTGTGGATCTATGAAAAGAGGTAGAAGTAAAATGCTGATGCATGGTGGAATTACGAAGTGAAAGAAGCAGTTAATAAGAAGAAGAAAGCATGGTAAGACTATGTAGCAATGATAAGGATATGAGAGAGAAGAGGAAAGAAAGATATAAGCTGCAGAAAGTTCACACGAAAGCATTGATAGAGGAAGTGCGTGAAAGGAGTAGAATGGAAGCGGACGAAAGGTTGTCGCACAACTTCAAGGAGAACTCCAAACTCTTCTGGAAAGAGGTTGGAAGGACCCGGAGTGGTGCGACAGCCTTTAGAATGAACAAAGTGCTTTCGAGAATCAATGACGTCCTCTCAGAAAAATCGGACGTCATGCAGCGATGGAGCGAATTTTATAGAGAGATGTATGCGTGTAATGATCTTAGTGACTGGTACGCCAGACTCGGACCTCGATGACACTGAGGTCATCAGTATGAAAGAGACTGAATGCGATTATAAGTTTGAAATGTGGTAAGGCTGCGGGACTAGACAGAGTTACTGCTGAAATGGTCAAGTATAGTGGACCTCGCGTCTGGGACAGCTTTCATCTGCTGTGCAATTTGTGTAGGCGGACGGGGGCTGTCCCGGATGATTGGCAATCCGCGGTCATTGTGCCTTTATTTATAGGTAAAGGTTCACATTATGACTGCGGGTGCTATCGGGCGATCAGCTTGACCAGTTTAGCAAGTAAAGTTTACTCGAAGACTTTGACACGTAGGGTGCAAGAGAAATCGGAAAGATGTCTATGGGAGGCACAATGCGGGTTTAGACCTAGAAGAGGATGCACGGATCAAATGTTTTCTCTCCGCATGAGCACGGAGAAGCTTCTAGCTGCTAACCAGAAGATTTTCTGTGCTTTTGTGGATCTTGAGAAAGCATTTGATAAGGTTGAAAGGAAGAAAATGTGGGAACTGTTGCCGGGGTATGGTGTGGATGGTCGATTGCTAAGGGCTGTGCAGTCACTTTACTGTGACTGTAAAGCTTGTTTGCGGGCAGGGCATGACCTGTCACCCATGTTTAGCGTCCAATCGGGCGTAAAATAGACATTAGTCACGTGTATGAAAGAAGAATTTGAAATTAAAGGTCTCCGTTTGAATGCTAATAAAACTAAGGTTCTGGTATTTGAAAGGGACGAAGAAAGAACGAAGTATGAAATATGAGTAAATCAGGAAAGTCTAGAACAGGTGAATGAAATTGTATACTTGGGGAGTGCGTTTAGCCGGGATGGAAGATGTGATTTAGATGTGGACAGGCGTGTCGCTGCCGGGAACAAAGTCAATGGTGCCCTGACTGCGTTAATCAAAAGGCAAGGCGTAGTAAAAAATGCACGCCTTGCAATACATAACGCATTGTTGTTACCGACTTTGTTATGTGGCATCGAAACCTGGGTATGCCAGAAGAAGCATAATAGCAGGTTGAATGCAGTGGAGATGCGATCTCTTCGTAAAATTTGCGGCCTTGCCATGGCCGACCGAAAGCGAAACGAAGAGGTTCTCAATATGGCAGGTTCTAAAGATGACCTTGTCACAAAAATAGATAAGGGTGTGTTTCGATGGTTTGGGATGGTTTGGGAATGGTGAAGGAAATATATAGCGCGAAAATTAACAATAAAAGGGGTCGAGGTAGACCGAGACTAACTTTCGAAGACCATGTGAGCAAATTGCTCGAAGAGGGGAGGGTCAAGAGTACTCGGATACCTCGACGTGCATGTATGAAGAAGATGATGAATCAGAAAGAAGCGAAAGAGGTATGTAGGGATCGTGACACTTGGCGATCTATTCTCTCTGGCTACCTCGTCAGGGATTGTGCGTTAAGATAAAATAATAATAAATAATAATTAAGTAATAGAGTCCATTTTATTACTAAGGTTACTAACACATCTGAGTCCCTTAGGCCGTCAATGGTAAAGCGCACTGATGGTATAACTATGGGTTCACGGTTAGCTCATATTAATATCAATTCGAATACTGAATTCAAACTAATATTAAGTTTTATCTTTCTCGTGATTATTGTTGTATTGAAATGGCATAAGAATATACCGGGTGATATTTTTACCTTTCTTTGCTTGGGTGTCATAAACTGCGGCTCCTTAGTCCATTTAGTCTTTCCTTTGAATAGCCATATTCATATCATTACTAAGTTGGGTGGGGTTTCGAGAAATTTTAATTTATCTTCTATAATTCTTCTACATTATAGCCCGGCGTATTTTCTTCTAACATTATAAATGTGAAAGTTTTTATGTTTAGATTCAGTGAAATTTGGCTCAATGTTAGTTTAAACCTAGATTAACACATGAGAAAAATGAAACTGAAAGAATTACGTGTTACTGCGGGAAATATCTTTATAGTAAGGTAGAAACAAGAAGTCTAATAAAATCTGTTTTTTTTTAAATATCAGCATCGAACATTAAAAAGGTATAAAAAATTTCGCACACGTACACTCAATCCACAACTCACTGGGAATAAGTAAGCAGTTCTGTATATTGATTTTCCTGTTTTTCTAAGAAGAGCAATATTTGGGTGCTACATCTAAAGCCCGTACACTGAAACAATCGCCCTAAAATTGGCGACGATGGCTCCGTGGTCGTCAGGAATGCATTACTGATTCTGCCTACAGTTGCTAACGATTTTATTTATTTATTTATCTTCACGCCCAATCCCTGACGGGGTAGCCAGAGAGAACAGATCGCCAAGTGTCACGATCCCTACATACTTCTTTCGCTTCTTTCAGATTCATCATCTTCTTCATACATGCACGTCTAGGTATCCGAGTACTCTTGACCCTCCTCTCTTCGAGCAATTTGCTCACATGGTCTTCGAAAGTTAATCTCGGTCTACCTCGACACCTTTTAATATTAACTTTCGCGCTATATATTTTCTTCACCATTCGGTCTTCACTCATTCGCTCAACGTGCCCAAACCATCGAAGCACGCCCTTATCCATTTTGAGACAAGGTCATCTTTCAAACCTGCCATATTGCGAATCTCTTCGTTTCGATTTCGGTCGGCCATGGTAAGGCCGCACATTTTACGAAGAGATCGCATCTCCACTGCATTCAACCTGCTTTTATGCTTCTTCTGGCATACCCAGGTTTCGCTGCCATATAACAAAGTCGGTACCAACACTGCGTTATGTATTGCAAGGCGTGCACTTTTCACAACGCCTTGCCTTTTGATTAACGCAGTCAGGGCACCATTGACTTTGTTCCCGGCAGCGACACGCCTGTCCACATCTAAATCACATCTTCCATCCCGGCTAAACGCACTCCCCAAGTATACAATTTCATTCACCTGTTCTAGACATTCCTGATTTACCCAAATTTCGCACTTCGTTCTTTCTTCGTCCCTTTCAAATACCTTCTTCAAATACCTATCTTGCTAACGATCATTTGCGTTTATATGCACATACATGGAGAATTCGCAAAAAGCTCAGTTCAGGACTCTAATGCATTTTAGTACCAAGTTATGATTCACACTGATATTTTTGATGCGATCTTAACTTTGTCTGTCTATTACCTTTTCACACAAAAATCTCGATGAAATTCGGCTTGAAGATTCTTCCCCTAAGGAACCGAAAAGAGGGTGGAACCAAACTGTGGGGCAATATTGAGGATTGAGCCCAGAACTTACCTTGAACGTCAGGAAAGAATACATAATTTTAGAGTATTTTTATATGCGAGAAAGAGTTTCCTGTTTCCACGCAGGTGAAGCTTGTATCACAATAATAAGAACAATCACATAATTTAGTCCAGACATATAGTTTTAATGTTTTTTGGTAATTCGATATAGATAAATTAGTAACTAAACATTTACTGAAGTTCAATGCGTAGGGAGAAGTTTATGAAGAATTAAAAACTAATTTATCTTTGTAAATAAAAAACGTATGTTCATTTAAACATAATTCAAAAGGTAAGGAACGCATTGACTTGAAATGTTTACACAACGTTGCTTTTTTATAGTTATGTTAGAATATTACTTATGTTTGAATATGCTTTTTATCCTGAATTCACGGGAACAGGAAATTTAATGACGTGTATACACTTAATGAATCTGTGCTCACTGGAATATTTAATTTCGTAATAATGAATATCAGGCTGTGTCACAGAGAGGCTTGGCCTGCTTTAGCTAATATAAAATTAATTTATAAAAAATATTTTAATTGTTTCGCTATTGTGATATTATCTGTGGAAAATTACTTTAAATATTGATAAAAATATCTCAAAAACATGTCATAAAATGCTAATATTTTATAAATAATTTTCGACATGTCAATAACTATTTATGTATTAGTAAAAGACACGCAATAGAGTCTAATTTGAATCTAATCGAAATCGCAGTGAATGATAAAATTGCGATAATACTTTTTATTGTTAATTATGGGGCCTATTTATTTCTTTTTGCATTTCCCAATACCAGGGTAGTCACAGGTCGTTATCTAACTTCACGCATTATGCCAACGGAGTAGCCAGATAGAACATATCCTCAAGAGTCACTATTCTTAAATATCTCTTTCGCTTCTTTCTAAATCATAATTTTCAAGATGCAAGCACGTCTCGGTATTCGAGTAGGCTTAAGCCCCTCTTTGTGGAATTTGTCTTCTTCGTTGGTCTTCGTAAATTTGTCGACCTCGACTCTTTTACTCCCACTTTCTTCACCATTCATTGCTATTGACTTTTTTCGACCCATATTTTACCGGACCTTTCGAGATGGCGAACTTTTCGCCGTCTTAGTGTCCAACATTACGTTACCAATCGACCAAAAGTTTGGAAAAAAGTCACTGGTACCAGCCGTACTCCAATAGATCGAACTTAGATCTCTTGTTTCGAATTATGATTACCTTGGTATGAACTGACTCCGACTTGTATAAAAATAAAAATTGTCTGGTAAAAAATATTCACACTCCTCTTTTACTCGTCTTTTAACAGTGATGAGATGAAATGAGATTTAGTACTGTAGATGGTCTTAGTTTAAAATAAATCTCGTTTTTATTTTAAACTTAGACCACCAACGATTTTATTGCTTAAGTTTGTTTAAAAGGGATAGGTTAGGTTATAGGGATAAGTAGGTAATATTATAATCACAATATTTTAACTGGTAATGGCAAGACACAAATCACAAGCTAATAAAAAACAGTTTGAGCAGAGATTTCATGGGAAATGAGCAGATGTTGGACGGGTGATCGCATGTTTATGTTTCATATTGCCTAAAAGCTTAGAAATTTTTTCATAGTATACATTATACGAACAATGAAAAAAGTCACATGACACGGGATTACCTAATATGAAATACTGTCGTGAAACTTGGTACTTGTAGTGTTTTCGTTCGATTCTTAAAATTTGGACAATATAGAGCCATTTTAGGCTTATTGTTATAATAAATAAATATGTTCACGCCATTCCCAATACAGGAGTAGACAGAGGTCTAGACAATTATGCCGTTTTGACCGACCTTCTACCGAAGATATTCTTAGGGTAACGCGACAGGTGGTGAGCCCGTCGCCGTCTTAATTCAAGCCAACTACATAATTCGTACATAAGTTTAAAAAAACCCACTGCTACGAGCCTGCCACTTGGGGATCGAACTCAGGTCTCTTGACTCGAATTCCGACGACCGAACCACTCGGCTATCGTGACGATGTCATGTGACTTATTATTATTGATGTCAGTCTTCTTCTTTTTTGCAGCCTATCAAGAGTCCATTGCTGAACATATATTTATATTATTAATAGGCTTACCCTAAACCACACTGCATTTGTCTAAAGGAGATCGCCCCTCGAGAATCTTTTTCCCTTACAGTTACCAATTCGTCTAGTCTTGTAACCGGCCCATAGCTACTCCAGCGCGCTGACCTTTACGGCTAGCTCAGTTACCTTACTTCTACTGCAACGAATGCTTTCAGTAAAATTATAAGTATTCTATTACCGAGCATAGACCTTTTCATCGTATGCTGAGCATCCTTATTCAGGAATGATAGAACACGTCTCGCTTCCACGGGTTACAATTGGTAACATGCAATAGTTGTATACTTCATACTTAAGATTTTAAGCTGTTCAAGATGTGAAGATATAGCGTAGTTTACTGAACGATGCCCAGCTGAGATAGACCTCTGGATCGAAGATATACTTATTTAGTCTGACAACATCTCGACCGTAAATATATTCGTCAACAACTTTGAGTTTAGTGTTCCCAATAACAACCGACATTAGTCTGACATGGACGTAATGTGTCTATGTAATGTAACTCTATACGTCTATGTAAGTCTATAAATAGCTTCAATCAATAGTTTGAAGACTATCCCGATGAGCACTAAACCGGAATGATTTTTAATCATATTGATCCAGTTTATATTTGCAATCGAAAAACACGAATTGATTTTTTGATTGACATTTGGACTAAAAAAAAGTTAACATATAACAGTATATCTGTCCTGCTATAGCACACCATTGATACCTTCCTATCTCCTTCAGACGGTGATGATTTTACGCTGTAACAGTTTTTACGCTGCAATTTAGTGACAGAAATCTGTGAGAGGGTACTGACCAAACGAATTTTGGGTACAATAAGATAATATTGCTATTTTAATTTGTTGTCTGGTGGAAAAAAAAATAAAAACTTCTGTCTCGAGTGACCGGAAACTTATTAGAAACTGAACCAAATTGTGTTTATGAAATTTTAAATCTAAAATCTCTTTATTCTAGGATGTAACTGAACTTCCTTACATTATACAAATGAATCATAAAAAGCATATGAGAATTTCTTTTAAGAATTTTTTTTTCTAAACTTAATATGAACTTACTTGATTTTTATGTTTTACTTATAAATTGGGTTCAATTAGGTGTTTCTTGCATAATGTATTTACTAGTGGCGATATGAGCCGTAGATTGTGCATGAACGTTTTCGTATTAACTAATCTCTTCTCGCTTGGGAAGACTAAGCATAAAGTTCGCTCTGTTTCCTTTTCTAAAGTGCTTACAAATAAATAAAAATATATTTACGTAATTCCCAATACAGGGGTAGACAGATGTTCAGTCTCGGTAATTAAGTCCCTTTGACCAACCTACCACCGAAGATATTTTCGGAACAAAGTGGTGGTGAGCCCGTCGCGTCTTTATGTCCAAGCTAACGATATAGTTCGTACATAAGTTTTGAACAACCCATTGGTACGAGCCTGCCACCTGGATATCGAACTCGGGTCTCTTGACTCGAATTTCCGACCATCCAACCACTTGACCGTTATCATGACTTATTAAAGTGCTTACAAAATTAATTATAAAGTCTTCGCTTGAAAATGGTTTACAATTTATTTATATTATATCCAATATGAGGTGTTTATTTCCCTAACTCACCAATTCGCGATGAGCGCCAAACCACACGTTCTCCCCGAAGAGGAACTATCGAGGAAGTGCAGCCTAACAATAACCGATATGATATCCATCAATTTATTCTTAATTACAGCCTATCAAGAGTCCACTGCTGAACATAGGCCTCCCCTAAAACTTTCCACAGTGAATGGTCCTCGGCCACCTGAAGCATCCAAGCATACTCTTGTGGGTTAGTAGTACGAAATAAAAGATAATCTAACACCATATTAAAAGTATATTGTTCATATATTACACGATAACTCTTATTACTAAGTGTAACTTTATTAAGGTTACGCGTAGCGTAACGTGAGCAGCGGACGGGCAGCCTCTCGGTGTTGCACACGGAGAATCACTGTCGGCTCGGGGAAAACGAGCGCGGCCGACGATGACCGACGACGCCCGAAAAGTCATCGGATAACGGAGCGCCGACGCACGATTGCTGTTCGTGCGATCAGCTGTAGACAGTCCAGGACACACCAGCCCCCCTCCAGACCTTAAGGTCGATAAAAATCTGTAAATTTTACAGTCCGTCCAGAACTAGTTTTCAGGGGCGGTTTCAGCTGAACTTGATTTTGTGAAGCCTCTTGTAATAAATGGGCTGGTTTAACGCGATCAATGGTCACTCTAAAGTGTTTGCCATTTATTTCTAATTTTAATGTCTTATCACCTCTCTCTATAATTTTATATGGCCCCGTGTACGGTGACTGAAGAGGTTTTTTTATACAGTCTTTCCTTAAAAATACGTGCGTTGCGGTTGACATGTCTTTGTGCACAAATACTTTTGACGTTCCATGTCGGGTAACAGGCGATGGTTGGATCGTGCGCATATGTCTTTGAAGCCGTTGTACAAAGTCAGAGTAGTCCGGCACTGCAGCTTGCGGTGGAGATTGGAAGAAATGTCCAGGCAAACGTAAAGGTTCTCCATAAACTAACTCTGTGGTCGACGCTGATAGGTCCTCCTTCCTTCCTCTATCCAATTTTCATTGGCATAGCACATAATTGCGGCCTTCAACTGCCTGTGAAACCTTTCCACAAGACCGTTTGCAGCAGGATGGTAGGCTGTAGTGTGTACGAGATGCGTACCTGTCATTTGGGACAATCGTCGAAAAATGTCCGAAACAAAGTGTCGTCCTTGATCGGTCGTCAGCTTTTCTGGGCAACCGAATCTCGCAATCCATCCGGAAATGAATGCTCTGCTCACCGTCTCTGCCTTAATATCTGTGATGGGTATTACTTCTGGCCATCTGGTGTAACGATCTACAGCTGTTAAACAGTACTGGTATCCGTGAGATGACGGGAGCGGCCCAATTAGATCAACATGGACTTGTGAAAATCGCTGCGTTGGGACATCGAAATCGTGAACACGTGACTTAATGTGTCTGGTCACCTTAGTGCGCTGACAGTGAAGACATGTCTTCGTCCATTCATGGCAGGTTTTACGTACGTCAGGCCAAACATAACGTTACTTTATAAGCTTTGTGGTCGCTTTGGCCCCTGGATGGCTTAATCCGTGTATTGAGTCGAAGATCTGCCGACGGAACTCAGGTGTTATGTATGGACGAGGAGTAGCAGATGATACGTCGCAATATATTTCTTGTCTACAACCAGGTATAGTTATTTTCTTAAGCTCTCGAGACGTACCTTTTTGCAGACATGCCTGCAGTTCGACGTCGGTTTTCTGCGAAGCTGCCACACCCTCTAACAAAGATAGTTGATCTCTAAAAATATAAAGGAAGAACTAAGACGTCAACCACCAACCTAAAAATAGACAAAATTCCGAACAATAAAACATATAGGTTGTGAGTCCTCGTCTCACGCGATCAATATCGTAAGATGATCACATATCTGTAACTATGTAATTTTTTAAGTCCCAACTCTACCCATTATATGTAATATTTATCTTAGAGCCTTTGCATAATATTAGTTTTATTTCGCAGATATTATTTTAATGTGACCTTGCTTTAGGGAATTCATATAGTCTCTTAAAGGGCGAAGACCCTTGACAATGGATCAAAATGAAATAGACCGGCGGCAGTAAAACTGGCCTGGTCTTCCGCTTGCATCGTTGGAGTTATGGCGAATCCTGCAGGACTCTTCTACCTATCATTTGTAAATATTTCCTTTTCATTTTAATTTTAATATAATTTTGTTGACAATGGGTTTAGTAATCAGAGAAAATATTATGAAGAAACCACCAATATGAATTCCGAGGAAGAGTTGAGTACGCATGGTTTTAAGGGTGTCGCCAGCTCTGAGGTCCCGGGATTGATTTCCGGGCGGGTCAATGTAGTAATTATGATAAATAAATAAATAAACACTTAGATAGGGAGAACATTACATACATTACTCTGATCCCAAAGTTAGCTCCTAAAACACTTGTATTATAGAATCAGAAACAACGAATGCACCACTAACACCCAGACCCGAGTAAATGTAGAAAAAGTGGTCCTCAAACAAGCAACTCGTCCACGGAAGTCGTCAAATACTTTCGTTGTTTCTAATTACGTAACAGATAAATAAATAAATAAATACATATAATGATAGGAACAACATCCCATACATTGCTTTGATCTCAATGTAAGATGCCAAAGCATTTGTGGTATGGGAATCGGAAACAACGAAGGCACCACAATCACCCTGACTCAAGAAAATGTAGAAAAAGTGGGTTTTCTACATTGATTTAGCCGGGAATCGAACCCGGGACCTCCAGATGGCGACATCTTGAAAACCGATGTTTACAACACTCGTCACAAGTGCTCAAGTTCCTTACTTTGGGATCAGAGCAATGTACATGGTGTTGTCCATATCTATGTATTTATTTATTATTATTATTTTTAATATATCCGAGTTTTAGTGAACGTTGATAAAGCCCGTATTGCTAGTTTAAATTTTACATAATTAAATTATAAATCTCGACATTATGTTAAATTAACAGAACGTGTCAGTATATTTTAATTATACTTGAAATATAAAAAGCCCACCATTAAATAATTTTCAAACTTTTTTTTTTAACACAGAACACTTCTAGATATAAAATTAATTAACGTAAAAAGGGAAACCATTTTGTGGCTTTCTCGTTTTCATTATAATTTATTACGGTAGCGAAAATTTTTTTTAATTTCAAATCTACGTGTAATGGTACCATGGCCACCAATACTTACTTATTTAACGGCCTGTGAAAGTGCACTGCGCGGTATTGGCCTCTGCTGTTCTCTGCTGTTGTAATCGCCACGTTTGGCTAGTGCATTGGCGATTAAAGTTCTAGACAGCTTCGTTGACGTTACTGCCCGACACCAGTCTATTTCTTTTTCTAATATTTTTCGAGCTTGTTATCAGGCCATATGTCGGTAGTTATTGGCCTTTTTTAAGCTCTTCCCTTAGTCGTCTCTTACGATACCCAGGGAAAGAAAGGAGGTGGTATATCCTTATGCCAGTACTAGACGGCAATCAACAAAAGAAATTTAATAAGTGCTATTTTTGATGGCGGTACAAATATTTTATTTTATCTCATAAAGCTTATATGCGTAGGTCATTAGTAAAATAAATAATAAGTAAAAACAATGCTGTGATTCCAAAGCAAGCATTAGTAACATTAGTTAAAGCACTTGTGTTTGCAATCAGAAACAACGAAGGTATCACAAACACCCCGACCCGAGAAAATGTAGAAGTGTTTTCTACACCGACTCGGCCGGTAATCGACCCCGGGACTACAAAGCTGGCGACTCCATGGAAACCGGTGCGTACGTCACTCGAGGTTGTCCAATATATACAATAACATCCATTTATTGTATATATTGAACAACCGTTGGGTGATCGGAATTCGAGTCATCAGACCCGACTTCAATCCCCAAGGATCGTGCCAATGGGTTTTTTCAACAACTTAAGTACGATTTATGTTGTTGATTTGGACATTAGGACGGCAACGGGCTCACCATGTGTCACTTTGGCCCAAAAATATCTTCGGTGAAAAGTGGGTCGAAAGAATTTAATTGGGATTGTCGTTAAGATATTTTAATTTTAATTTTTTTCGTTCATAACTAGGTTAGGGTATGACGAGGCTGACATAGCAAAATTAGACACACGCGTCTGAATAAATAATGTGAAAAAATTTCAAGCTTTCGTTTGTGCTTTATAATACCCAATACCAATCCAGCTCTTTGTTAAACGACGAATGCTAAGAATTTGGAGCACGAGCAAATATTGCCAGTTATTTGCATGTTGATGGCGCATACTTAGCTAAATACAGATGAGATACTCGTCTAAAACACCCATCAACGAATTAACATTATACGCTTTAAATAACTGTTATACATATTTTAAAAAATGTCTACAGGTCAATCTACTACTAGGCTAGACAGAGATCTAGAACACTAAATCCTTTCGACTCATCTACCACCTATAAACTGGGTATCGAAATAGAGTCTCTTGACTCAAATTCCGATCAGCCAAGGACTTGGATATTGTGATTGAAAAACGCCATAATCTTTCCTCGTGTCTCATTTAATTAATGACATTAATTACATTATTAAAATGAAAATCAAATGTTGGAATATTGTAAATATAGTACCTATGTTAACATACAATGAAGCTTTTAAGAAAATATTTAGTATTCAAAATGTTACGGAAGCCTTTTCAAGTCTGTTCAACTAGCACTGAATAGTTTTTAAAATAGTAATTTTATGGACGAATATAGGCTCACCATCTGTCACGCTGTCCCAAATAAGCTACGGTGAACAGTAGGTAGTACAAAAATGAACCTGCCTCGACCTTTTTCTACCCCACTACCATATATTTTTAATAAATAATGTATATTATATAGTTTCCACTTTTTCCAATGTTACAGTAATATTATTATTATTGGGAAATGCGGAAAAGTAAAAAAAACTAAGGTGCTATAGGATTAAAGTAAAACTTTGTTTTTATTTCCAACTTAGAGTCATAAAAAGGCAGTTAGCATCTGTTATTTCTCCACGGATCGTTGGAAAATCGGCATAATAATGGCAATTCGAAGGTCTTGTTATTGCTTATACGATTTTCAATAATACTACAGTGATTTTAATCGTATCGATTTGCTGTAAGTTATACCTTTACTACGTGTAAGTAGAGGTTATATTAAACTGTCGAATAAGATAAAAAGCCACGATAGTTGAATGGTTAGGTGATCGGAATTCAAAGCTGAAATGTTCCAAAGAGTATTTTAAAAATTTATAAAAATAATTAACATAAATTTATTAACATAAAAAAAACAAAAGAATAAATGATTAATATCATAGAAGAAAAAAGTTATGTCAGTGACATTTAGCAATATGTTCCCTTTGTCTACCCCATCAAGGACAATGCCTAAATATATGATAATACACGATTTGAATATACTTGGTCATTAAGAAGACAGGCTCACCACCTATCAAGTTGTCTTCTAGGCCTCTATCTAAAGCAGTGTTAGGAATGCATAAAGATAAAAGAATGTGATTAAGACTCTTCATGCGACGCAGTTATTGCCAAACACTTTCATAATTTCTGCGAAATAATTAAATTAAATAATTACATTTTTTATAATTGCATTTGTCTCTTAGTGAAACAGAGTTTTATTTAATGTCATCACGAGATATCATGATTGATGACGTAAATAGAAGCAATTCAATTAAAAATAAATATTATGTGGATGAAACACAATTTTTCACAAATGTTTAGCAATGAATTTGTTTTACATTCACACATTTTCCCAATATTGGGCTACAGCTTTCACTGAACAAAGTAACAAGTGAAGTGACCTTACAATTTACATAAATAGACAAAAATACATACATAAATATTCACATTTACGTATTGGATATAAACAGTTGGGTTTAAATATTCATATTCATCACATAAATCTTGACCCTTGTGGGAATTTCGGATCTCTTAGTTTCTAAAGTTACTACATCTAGTCTATCAGGTCGTCTTGACAATGTCTTTGAAAAATTAAAATTAATTATTATAATACCTAAGTTAATAAAATAATTATAAGAAAACTGTCACCACTAATTACTTAATGCTGAGATGGTCAAAAATCTAGACAGTGTAGTCCTTTTGACCATCATCATTCTACCGGATTCATTAGAGACATCATATATAGTGAACCTGTCGCCATCTTGGAATCCAAGCCAAATAAATTAATTATTTTCACTCTAATGGCAGAGTGAAGAAAAAATCATTACAATAAGTAAAATATATACATATTTAGGGACAACGTTACATGTATTGCTCTGATACCAAAGTAAGCAGCTTAAGCACTTGTATTATGTAATCAAAAACAAGGAAGGTATCACAAACATCCAGTCCCAAGAAATGTTATAAAAGTGTTTTTTACATTGACCCGACCAGGAATCGAACCTAGGATCACAGAGGTGGCAATACCTTGAAAACCGCTGTGTACGCCTTACGTAAAGATATAGTGCGAAAGGGAAAAATAAAAGGAGAATAGGTAGGTCGAGACTTACATGGTGAGCGTTACAAGGCTGTGGGAGCAAATTCCTTGATAAAAGATGTGGTGCTTGGATGTATCAATGGATGATTAGATATGTAAGGATTATGTTTGGTGATCTCTTATATATAACTATTCGTCAGAGACTCTGCTGATTGCCAAACGTGGTGAATATAGAAAACCATTCTTTAGAAGACTTTTCCCTGCAGTTGACCTTGTTAGGCAGTTAAGTAAGTAATTAAAAAAATATATCATCATGCAATTCACAATAATTGGGTAGACAGCGGTCTAGACAATTAAATCTTTTCCACCAGCCGGAGACATTTGGAGACAGGTGGTCGCCGTCTTTATGTCCGAACCAACGATATATAAGTGAGTAATTTAATTAAATATTGGGAAGAGTTAACGAACTACCTTATGTTAACATACTTTAGTTATGTTAATATTACTTTAAAAGCTAATTTTAATTACTCCCAAATTCTTCAAAATCATAAATCATAATGTAACTTTCATAGATGATTATAATGAAGGAACTCTAAAATATTTTTGTGTAATTAATATTATGTAACTAATGATTTCCTTAAATATTAATGACTGTGTGAAAATAGACAAAGGAAAATATAAATTAAATACATAAACTTACATACACAATATCCTGTAATAAAATACTGTGAGATTTAGGTTAACCAATTAAACATACTTATCCATACTTTCCGTTTATCTAGAATCTGATAATTCGGAAAAATTTTGCTACTCAAAGTTTCTTTACAAATACCATTGTCAATGTGGTAGTAGTTCTTACGACTTTTATTTTAAATCCGTATAAAATAATATTGGTATTTATATTTAAATGTGCTTATTTTATTTGGAATTTTATAGCGGGCATGGGGTAATGTTAAAACTAAAAAGTAAACAATTTTTTTCTTTTTTAGCTAGCTATTATTCCAAAAAAATAAAAAATTGTTTTTCCTTTTTTTCTTTCTATGAATAAAATTTATCGCACTAACTATGAATAGAGCGTATCAGATTTGGCGCGACTTTAACCGTAAAAATTTCAAATTATTTTTATTTATTATTAAATTTTAATTCACAAAAAATACACAAAAAAGTCACGATAGCCGAGTGGTTGGGTGGTCGGAATTTCGAGTCAATAGACCCGAGTTCGATCCCCAGTTGGTAGGCTCGTACCAATGAGTTTTTCAAAAGCTTATGTACGAATATCGTTGGCTTGGACATAAAGGCGGCGATGGGCTCACCACCTGTCACGTTGTCCCGAAAATATCTTCGGTGAAAGGTGGGTCGAAGGGACTTAATTGTCTAGACTCGACCTCTGTCTACCCCTGTATTGGGAATTGCGTGAAGATATTTTTAAAAATACACAACTAACCTGATTAAATCGACGACCATCGTGTATTGTTTCCGCATATAAATATTTTCGTATAATGTAACATGCGGTCGCATATTATAATTAAAAACAAAAAAAAAATATACGTCACTCTCAAAACTCATGTACAATCATACGAAACCGCACTTTATACACAAGCACATAGACGAAATCAGTTTGAAATATACAAAGTTCGTATACGGTGGCCAAGCGAAACGGATCTAATCGGATACAGAGATGTGTCTGCCACGGACAGCGTAGTGCGACTGACTAGTACACGAAGTTGCGAAGCGCGCAAGCTCAAACTTAAGATGGCAAGCACCAACTTAATCCTGTAGAGAGAAACTTTCATAGAGCATTTCTTTTTGAGCATAGGTTGAGTTAGATATTTGTATTTAATCGTGGTGTGATTTTTAGAAAATGATTTTTTTTTATATTCACGTATTTCAATACTGAAGTAGTCAGTGGTTTAGGTAGTTCTATCGCTCCACATTTTACTGTTACTTTTTGGAAGAAGCAGTTGATGAGCTTTTCACCGTGTTAGTGTTAAGGACTTCACAGATAAGGACTTCACATAAGTTTCGAAAAAAAGTTTTGGTTGACCTGGTTTGACCCTTCCTCCTGGAGATTGAATTCGGTTTTCTACTTTTCTTCTTTAATTCCGATCAATCATCAAGGGATGATGGAAAAAAGTTCACATATATGTAATATTTATTAAAAGAGATATGCTGATAAGGGATAGTTATTTTAACATAGATATGAATTTAAGATAGCAACTGAAATAATTACAATATATATATACGTAATACTAACTTCATTTTATAATATCTCTTCATTGTTATTATTAAAATGAATATGGATTTTAGTAATGATATCTTTGCATATTAGAAAATTATGCGTGTTATAACAAAAATAATCGTGGTGTGTAACAAGAACGTAAATTACGCTTATATATAAAACAAAATGTATAAATCGTTATGAAGTTTAAAATATTGGATAATTTTCTTAAAAGTCACGATAGCCGAGTGGTTGGGTGGTCGGAATTTCGAGTCAAGAGACCCGAGTTCGATGCCCATGTGGCAGGCTCGTACCAATGGGCTTTTCAAACGTTATGTACTTGATAGTATTTTTAGTTTCATTATTAATATTTACTTGTTCACAGGAATACTATGTTGTACGTACATAGTATTCGTCTGAATAAACAAATTGGATCTTTCACCCTTCATATTGCAATGTTCACTTTTTACCAAACTTTCATCACAGCTAGAAAACGATTTTCAGCTTATTTATCTTTCAGAAAAAAATTATTCGTTCCTGTGCTGTGTTATTTGAAAACCCGGGCTAACAACAGCACAGGAAGTCAACCTTCACTATGCCGTAGGTACCCATAAAGCGACATGGCTCCGTGACACTATGTCAGGGACCAAGGTGGGTCTGTTATAATATATAATAATTGGGACAGTGGATTTCTATGGGTGAACGTCCAACAAAGAAGGCCAAGGTGGGTCTGTTAGCCAACAAGGTCGTGGCCAAAGTGTTCTGGGATGCACGAGAAGTCATTCACTTCGACTACTTTGTAAAAGGTATTTTTTACATGATAACATTACACACACACACACACACACACACACACACACACACACACACACACACACACACACTCACACACTCAGTAACACTCTCTAACCTGTATATACTGTCAAATATCAGTCTGCTGTGCTCCACTTTTAGGGGCACAGAAAGCCAATACAGTCGCAGTTGAAAATCCTAAATTATATTGTACATCACTGACTGAATGAGTAATGGGATATTAGAAAATATGCTTGAAAATAATAATATAAAAATACAGAAAACATTATGTCACTTTATCCATGTTATAAACTTTGAATTAATTTAAAGTAAATTCAAGATACTTTTTACTTGTAAGCGTTAAAGTAAAAAATACAAATAAATATAAATACAAATATCTTCACGCAATTCCCAATGTAGGGGTAGACAGAGGTCTAGTCTAGACAATTAAGTCCCTTCGACCCACCTTCCACCGAAGATATTTTCAGACAACTTGACAGGTGGTGAGCCCGTCGCCGTCTTTATGTCCAAGCCAACGATATGATTCGTATAGAAGTTTTTGAAAAACACATTGGTACGAGCTTGCCACCTGGGGATCGAACTCGGGTCTCTTGACTCGACATTCCGACCACCCAACCATTCGGCTATCGTGATCGTCACACACACACACGATTCATATTGTTAGCTTGGACATAAAGACGACGACGGGCGCACCACACGTCACGTTGTCCTAAAATATCTCTCTGCTCTGTCTGTAAATATTTCTGTCTACTCCTGATTAGGAATGGCATGAACATATTTATAAATATTATTATATGTACCCCGCATTTAGTAAAAAAAAGTACTGCATCATATAGTGTATGGGTGCAGACTTGTGTAGTCACCTCGGTAAAAACATAAACTGTCGTACCAATGGGCTTATCCAGCTTACTTTTCCGATTAATCCCCGTGTGATAATTTCTAATTTTTAAGCCCGTAGAAATGGCTAGTAGAAGCCCGTAGAAATTCAAATATTCAAAACAAACTAACCTATGAAAAAAAAAGTTATGCAATTACATAGAACAATATTGTGCTAATTAAAAAATAAAGAAAAAACAAACAAAATGAGAAACCCTGTGTAGCATAGACCGCGACAGACAGCATAAGACCGTGAAATGGACTGGACTCGGTCCATTTCGCCATTAAACTCGAGTTACAGAAACTTAAATTATTCTGACCTCGTCATAGGTTTTGAGCCCAAGCTCCAAGCAACTCGGACGTCCTTTCAGTACACTTGTGGATACCGGAGAATAGCGAACTTAAATTATTCATGTTTCAAGTGATCAATTATATAAACAATAGAAATCATTCGTCTAATGAAGATAAGTGATAATTAAATTATTGTTTTCTGTTTTAACATTGGTGTCAGTTGTTATATTTCGATCACGGAGTACATTATATAACTTCTATTTCTATTTTAGGTTACCAAAATTAATACCTTCCGTGTAGTACTGTGTCACTTAACGATCGAACGATGGATATCTTTAAAATATATATGAATCGTTTACACGCGTTAAGAGAATTGCGAATAAAATGCCTAAAAATAAGATGCCGCATGTTGATTACACGAGGAAAAATTTCGAAAAAACCTATTGAATAATATTTTGAACAAATTTGAAATGATGAAAGATTCGTAGGACTAAAAGCTATATTGAGAAATAAAACGCTTAAACGTTGAAAAAAATATTAAGTAGTCCCAGACTGTTTTTACTACGGCGGTAATTAGACATGAGAAATTGATCTAATTAAATATTACAATTTTCGCTTATTTCTTTTGGTAGACTTATTCTCTACAGTGTGGTACTGACACAGTAGACTCCTAGAGTCTACTGTGTCAGTACCACACTAGTACTTATTTCTATCGGCAAATTTATTTAGGTTACAGTCAGAAATATAGTCAAGAGTAAAATTATTATACAACTTAATGTTAGTAGCCACAATTACCAAGTAGTTGGGCGATCAAATTCGAATCAAGAGGCACGAATTCAATCCCCTTGGTAAAATCTGGTACCAATAAGTGTTTCGAAACGTATGTTCAATTAATATTGCTGACTTGGACACTTAGACGGTGGTAGGTGACAGGACAAGGTGAAAGATGGGGAATCTTTCACTTTGTCTCAAATTAGCTCCAGTGAAATACGGTCGAGAGGACTAAATTTTCTATATTTCTAACTCTTCAATATTTGGAATACGGTAAATGCAAAAAAAATCTTACATGCTAACGAAACAAAATTCCCGAGTATTTGGTAATTTTAAATACTGGGATACCATATAATAATAGGGTTTCAAAGTCTCGCAAATATCAATATCGTACTTTTTAATTGTTTTCGTATTTATCGTACAACGTTTGGCTTTCATTTAAAGATTAAAACAATATACGACAATTTGAGTTTATATTATATTTACCTTTTCAACTAACCAGCTTTTTTAAAACAAAACATTTTATAAAAACATCTTAAATGAATAGTAGACTACTGTTTTTTACCGTAGTTATTTATTTTTCATTCTATATCTTCTCTTTACTCACTTTAATAACAACTAACTCTCAAAGTAAGAATAACTTTCGAATCACAAGTCAAAGCTCTAAAGAATACCCAACGAAGACAATTAAATAAGGTAACTTCTGTGTCAGAACTTACAACACTTGTTATAAAATTGTTTGTGCGAACTATAAACGAGTAAATTTTCAGAAAAGTCGTGGGAAAATCTAATCTGCGTTTATTGAAACTAAAACTAAAACGCATTGCAAACAAAGAAAATTATTCTATATATAAAAAAAACACATTTATTTAGGGTCGTTTTAAAATAAACAAAGAACAAGTCTAGAAATTTCTAGGAGCTTCTTGAAGCTGCGCGATATTCGATAGTAATCAACACAAATATTCATTCATCATTTATTATTTAAATTTATTGTTATATGCATACAACAAATCATAGAATAATTTAAATATTTGTTATTCTCATACTGAAATATCTTCCAGTAGTCCCATTGAGGAGACATGCATCTAAAGGACTAACTTAAATTTCTATACGTAGACGTACATATATTAAATTATATACAATTACTTTTACGTATATAAATACATATATATACACACGAACACGTACATGTTTATGTATATATATATATATATATATATATATATATATATATATATATATATATATATATATATATATATATATATATATATATATATATATATATATATATATATATATATATATATATATATATATATATATATATATATATATATATATATATATATATATATATATATAAATGCATCCATAGATACACTTTTTTATAAATAAATTTTAGTCACGACACCAGAATAGTTAAGTTTTCGACAATCGAATAAGAAGAATCGGGTTCGTGTAGAGTTCCTTGAAACTTATGCACTATTTATATATTACAAACTATATATTAGAAAGAGATAAGGCAATGACAGACTGCAATATCGTGTTTGGTGGTGAACAAATTGAAAAGGTGAATGATTTAGTGTATCTGGGTTCAAAGTTCACAAGAGACGGAAAGTGAGCTTTGCTCGCCTTTATGAACAGTCGGAAGGTGTCTAATAAAGTCTGTCTGTACATGAGGGAATGTTGATTCCGACACTCATGTACGGAAGTGAAAGTTGGGTATGGCAGAAGAAACATGAAAACAGAGTAAATGCAGTTGAGATGAGAGCGTTAAGAAGTATGATAGGAGTTAAACTAAGTGACAGGATAAGGAATAGTGAGATAAGGAAACATTGTGGTCTGAAAGATGTAGTGACTAAAATTGAGAAAGGTATGCTAAGATGGTTTGGCCATGTCGAGAGAATGAATAAAGAGCGATTGACGAAAAAAGTGTATGAAACGAGTGTGAATGGAAGTGTAGGAAGGGAAAGACCTAGGCGGACGTTTCGAGACCAAATCAGGGACGTCCTGAAAAAAGGCCAGGTCAAGAGTATATGACTAAATCGAAGAGAATTTATGAAGGGAATATAGAATAGAATATAATAATAGAATTATAATGAAAGTGGACGAAGCAAAATAAGTATGTAAAGGATCGTAGCAAGTAGAAAGAAGAGGTTTCTGTCTACCCCTACGGGAAAGAGGCGTGATTGTATGTATGTCTGTATATTAGAAACTAAGATGGCGATAGGCTCTCCACCTGTCACGTTGTTCCAAATAGTCTTTAATGATCAGATTTCTGGGCTTCAGTAAATGCTTACTTAAATATAGGTTTTATTGAGTCACTATTATATAAAGTAGACGTATCATAAAACCTCTAACCAAAAACAATATAGCGCATAATATATTATGAAAATAACAAAACCTTTATTTGAAATATTTCGTATAGTTTGTACTACAAAATATACAAGCAAAATGATAAAAGAATCCCTTACTCCAAAACCAATAATTAGTTTGAAACTCAAATATTAGTTTTCTCGCATGTCGGAAATGTGACCCAATATTATTAAATTATTGAGGCACAAACTACTAGTGCAAACAACTTTATATTAAAATTTACTCGACGTGTTTTACTCTCAACGCAAATAAATATTTAGCGTATAAATATGAAAATATAGTTTTAACGTATTGACCACTTTAGGAATAAAAATAATACTGGCTAGTTAAAAAAAGTTTCAGTATTGTGGAATTTAAAATTTTAAAAATACTGTAAAATTTAAACTTGTTTGTTTTCCTATTCTTAATTTTATTTCATTATTTTTTCAATAAGTGACCTTGTAACTATTCTTGACCGCTAACTTGTTACAACAATGTTTTTATTTAGAAAGTGCGATCATCTTTTAGAAAATGCGTTTGCGTACAAACACCTCCTTATTCATCATTTATCATCATGTACTGACGCAAAACAAATCATGGCAACAACACAGATTATTTAAATAGTTTGTAAAAATATGTATGCAATTAGCTTTACTTAGCTTTTGCGTGTCCCTGGGGTGATGATGTTATAGTTTAATTATTTTATTTAAAAAGTTACTTTACAATTTACCTTGTATTCATTTTATAATGACTGGTGTACTATTTCCATCTACATGCAATTTCCCAATGCTGGTGTAGGCAGAGGTCTAGATAATGAAGTCCTTTAGATCCACTTTTCACAAAGCTTATTTGGGACAAAGTGAGATGGGAGTAAGCCTATCGCCCTCTTGTCCAAGCTTTCGTTACAATATTCGGATAATTAATATAGATAAATACTTTAGTTTACATATAAACACCCATGACTCGGTACAAACACTCATATTTGCATGTTTGCAACACACAAATGTTTGCTCCTAGCGAGCTTCAAACTCGAAACCCTTAGCTTCGCAGTCAGGATCACTAGCAACTAGGCTATCGGGTGGCTGGATATGTCTTTCGTAAATCGGATTGATATTTGTATGAATCGCAAACGCCATTCCCAATACTGGGGTAGACAGAGGTCTAAACAACTAAGGCGTTTAGACCTTCTACCGAAGATATTTTTGGGTCAATGTGACTGGTGATGAGCCCGTCACCGTCCAACAATATAATTTCTACATTCAAGTTTTTTCGACTCGAAATTCCGACCACCCTAACGCTCGGCTATTGTGACTCTTTGTAAACAAAGTTTATGATATGGCTTTGTGAAAAAAGAAAAGAAAATGACTCAGGTGTTTCTTGCCGATTCTTCCCCGGGGTCTTATTTTGCGAACAGGGGTAGTATAATAATTTACATAAATCTATCAATAAATTAAGCCACCAACTACATAATTCTTTAAACTGAAACTTATTCTCTTTACGCCTTTGGTTGCCTGGAAGAAATTCCTAGTCAGTGTTGTATCTTTTTTTGCTCTGTATTTGTATTGTCTATCGAATTTTTTGTTTGTGGTGTACAATAAAAGTGTTACCATTCATTCAAATAAAGCTATTGTAAATTTTGACCGTCATGTGTTTCACTTTAGAGAATCTTACAGCCATTTATTAAGCTGCAGGGTATATGAAGCAGGAACATTGCAGCAATATTTTACATTTCCACAAGAAGCGACAATTGTACTCACTGCAATGGCACTGCAGAGAAATTTCAGAACAAAAGCTAATTGGGCTTTATAAACACATACTTGTTTAGTAATTAACACAGTACGTACCTAAATTAATTACTGTAATTTTTGTTTTGAAATATTTAGCAATGTACAATTCAAAGATAATGTTATTATATAAAAGCATAACTTTTTGATTAATAGTAATAATAATTAAAAGTAAATCTGGTTCTTTTCTCGCTCAACGGTTAAGTCTAGCCATTCAACGTGGAAATGCAGCCAGCGTTCTTGGTACCATGCCACGAGGAGTAGGGCTCTACGATTATAATAGTATTTAGTTAATAAGTATTGATAATATTAACATAATTTTTTTTTGTAAATAAAGTTTTATATTTTTCAAAGCGAAACAGATATTTAAGGACCTGATTAATTCAAAGACAATATTTGTATATAATATATATAAACAAAACAGATACTTAAGAAC